>JANZLB010000010.1:4638436-4648695 GCA_026167865.1 Notarius quadriscutis
CAAGTATAATATTTTTGTCTAATTTGTTTAACTGGGTTCTCTTTATCTACTTTTAGGACTTGTGTGAAAATCTGATGCTGTTTTAGTTCATATTTATGCAGAAATATAGAAATTTCTAAAGGGTTCACAAACTTTCAAGCACCACTGTGTATTTATTTATTTATTTATTTATTTATTTATATTGTTCCTGCTTAACTGCATTCTGTCAACATAGGCAAATGTGCCATTATCACACCTAATTGTGCAATACATTCACTTATTACTGTGCAATAACCTGCTGTCTCATAGGTCACGTCCTAGATACATAGAACTATCTTTTTTTAAAACAGTTCTTGAAAAGACATGTTTATCTTTTTATTGACTTATCTATCTATCTTATTGATTTGTTTATCTTTTTACTTGAATGTTTATCTTGCACAGATCTGACTTTTTTTTTCTCCCTAAATACTTGTTTGAATACACTGACTGGATTGCTTGCTTCAATTTCACTGTACTGTACACTGCAGTGACAATAAAGGAATCTTGAATCTTGATTAATAAGGGTAACTATGCACAGAAAGCTTTTAGAATCCAGCAGAACTGGGGAAATCACATTCAAACCAGCTGCACTCCAATCCAAGTAATTGAACTGATATTTTAAAATCATGTACAAATTGGAAATCCATTTTTGCCGAGGTCTTCATTTCAGGATATAACATTCCTCTCTTGCACTAACCTACAGGATCTGAAGTATCAGAAATATAAACAGACCAGGTCGTTCAGCTGGATAAGTTCTTGATTTTTTTTAGGCCACCTCCCTGTAGATAGTGAAGAAGTTGGGTGTTCAACTGTCCTTTTCTAATGCTCTAAACCTCAGTGCTTTCTGTCCAAACACTTTGACAGATTAAGAACAGTCATAAATTCACATCCCACTAGAGAGCGTTTCCACTTATAAAACATTGGGGCAGCATGGCTTGGCCATTCTGTCCAACATAAATCTTCCATCAGCAGATCCCCAGTTGAGAGATAATTTTCAAATTTTGTTAAGATGCACAAACACAGACAGGTATGTTCACATATGCACATATAGGTATACAAATATACTACACACACACACACACACACACACACACACACACACACACACCAAAAAAAACCATCCACCTTAATCTCTCTTCTTCTTCTTCCAGCTGCTCCCTTTAGGGGTCACCACAGCAGATCTATTCTGCATATTTGGATTTAGCATAGGTTTTACACTGGATAACCTTCCTGACACAACTTTCCCCAATCTATCCAGGCTTGGGACTGGCACTAAGTATGCACCGGTTTATACAACCCCAGTGGCTGGGTACTTATTAAACCATCCACTTTAATAGGCGATCCAAAACATAGAAGGTCATTGGTCAAGCATGCAGGACATAATGTCATGACTTGGGATTGCATGGCTGCTTCTGGAACCAGTTCACTATTCTTTATTGATGAATGATGCAACTCATGATGGAAGCAGCAGAATAAATTCAGAAGTCTACAGAAACTTTCTGTCTGGCAATTTACAAAGAAATTCATCCAACATAATTGGGAAGAACTTCATTATGTAGCAAGACAATGATCCAAAACACACTGCCACACAACAAAGTACTTCATCAGGGGGAAAAGTGGGAGGTTTGATACTGGCCATTTCAATCACCAGATCCTAACACAATTGAACATGCATTTCACCTCCTGAAAAGGAGACTGAAGGGACAAACCCCTCAAAACAAACAACAGCTGAAAAAAAAAATTTCAGTGCAAGCCTGGAAAACCCTCAGAAAAGAAGAATGGTGATGTCATTCTTGGTGATGTCAGAAGGTGTTGATGAAGATCGATCGATCTGCCCCATTTCCAAAAAAGTTGGGATATTTTCCAAAAGGCAATAACCCTTTTGGACATAAATGTGTACGATTGTACACATGAAATTCCATAGCGTAAAGTTCCATAGCATTTTTCTTTTTGTCCAAAGGGGATAAAAACAAAAAGCTGTGATTTGTTAATTCATGTAAACCTTTATTAACTGACAAAAGTACAAAGTAAATATCTCATCTCATCTTCTTCCGCTTATCCGGGGCCGGGTCACGGCGGCAACAGTCTAAGCATGGAAGCCCAAACTTCCCTTTCCCCAGACACCTCGGCCAGCTCCTCGGGAAGAACACCGAGGCGTTCCCAGGCCAGCCGAGAGACAGAGTCCCTCCAGCGTGTCCTGGGTCTTCCCCGGGGCCTCCTTCCGAGGGTACATGCCTGGAACACCTCCCCAGGGAGGCAAATATCTGTAATTGGACACTGCTGGACATCCAGCAGTGCAATGACCATAACCTGCTGTAAACTCTATTACCACATCTGCATCTAGGGCCAGAGCATATTACAGCATTGGACATTGCCTTCATTCATTTAAACACCTCTACAAAGTTGCTCTTAGTAACTTCTGGCAGACAAAAGTGTATAACATTGGTTTCTACATGAATAACTATCTTTGAAAACCTGTAATCTAGGACCCTAAGATTACCTGCTATGTCCAGCACACTGGCTCCTGGTATACACCTGACTAAAGCTGCTGGTGCCCCTTAAGGCCTAGTTAATTTCACATGCCGTAAGATAGAGTCTCCTATAACCAGTGGTCTTTCAGGTTTCTCAGCGGGTGCTTCACTGAGGAGAAGAAACCAGTTATGCACATGAAGCAGAGAGGAGTGGTGCTCCTGGAAGCAAGCCTTATCATTAGATTTGGCGCCATAATTATGCCGCTGAGTCATCACCATTTTGTCCCACTGTGAAGGCTCTAGTGCCAGAGTTTGGGGATTGCTAACTCCACCTAGTATATCTAGACTTTCTCCTCCAGGAACAATGCTGCTCTCACTTTCACTAACCAACTCTCAAGTCTGGATATGCACCTCGAATGCTGCGATCTTCTCTATCAGAGAGCTAACTAATATACGCTTTGCACAAATAAAGCTATTACAAATGACAGTTGAAGAATGATGAAACATTCTTCACTCAACACACTGAACAAGCTGTTTGCCATGATGAATGATTAACATACCTTAGTAGAAGCTTTGTTGATATTTAAGGCAGCTTCAATGAGAATGGCCTCCACTTGCTGGCTTTAGATGCTGAAAAAAGAGAAAATGAAAATGCAGCAGAAGGGAAAGTAAAAAATACAACAAAATATGATGCCATACAAGATGTTGTTGACATCTTGACCCTTTCAAAACACCAAACGACTAAACACCAACTTAAACTGGACTTTTTTCATATCTTTTTTATTTATTTATTTTTTATATTTGTATATGTAAATTTATCTTAAATTTATCTTGAAGTTTTATCTTGAAGTTTAAGATAATAATTTATCTTAATTTATCTTGAAGTTTTCTCTATTTTCTATTCTCTGTTTATCCTGTAATGATGCTGCTGGAATTTTAATTTTCCTGAGGGAACCCTCCGAAAGGGATCAATAAAGTTCTATCTAATCTAATCTAATCTAATCTAATCTAATCTAATCTAATCTAATCTAATCTAATCTAATCTAATCTAATCTAATCTAAACCACAGCCAGTGAAGACAGAGTCATAGCAAGGTTGAGCATTTACTCTCATACTTCTTCATTAACATGCTGGTGACAGCTGTAAATAAAATTAACACAAAAATATTTATTGCATGTTTTCTTAACTAAATATTACACTGAACATAGCTGTATATGAATATACATGGATAGTTTGCACTAATTGTAGCAGTTATCATGGCTACTAGCATTGTCATTAGCTTGAACACAATAAACCATCCCATTATCATTCTTTTTAAATCAAAGAAAATGGAACTTTTGTAATAATTACTACTAATATAATCTTTAACATATCTAGTATCAAATAAACCAACTTCTGGCATTGCTTCATAACAGATGCAAGTGGACAACTTTTTCAGCATATGCATATTGAGTTGCTTTTAGTCCGAACCTGGAAGTGTTTAACAAGAAGTGATGTCATCATATGACACAAATGGAGAAATAATGTTAATTTTACAAATTAATGTATTAACTTATAAATAGTAACCACCTGTGTCAGCCCTGCGATGACCTGGCGACTTGTCCAGGGTGTACCCCGCCTTTCGCCCATAGTCAGTTGGGATAGGCTCCAGCTTGCCCGTGGCCCTGTAGGACAGGATAAGCGACTACAGATAATGGATGGAAGATCTAGGAGATGAGATTGCAAGCAGACACACACAAGCACAAAATCCGTTTTTTTTGTCTGCAGCTGCAACCTTACAACTTCTCACTTCTCTCGTCTGTCTCTGTTTTTAAGCAGCATTCCAAGTTTATGCTTGTACAGGCAGCTGAATTTGTTATATGTTAACACGAAATGAAATGTTTGGTGACTCGGGTTGGTTCTAATATTCATGTCGTGACTTGGAGCATACTACTTGGATAATGATGCTTTTTAGCCCACCGTAATATATTTCATGTACCAGAGAGAACGGTATTGCTACTCAAACATGCTTATAATCTTTAAGCTTTAACGTGTTTCTTTTTTAGCCCTGCGATGACCTGGTGACTTGTCCAGGGTGTACCCCGTCTCCTGCCCATAGTCAGCTGGGATAGGCTCCAGCTTGCCTGCAACCCTGCACAGGATAAGCAGCTACAGATAATGGATGGATGGATGTTTATAAGTGTTTGGGAACATTTCCAACAGTCTGTACTTTTTGTAAGGGTCAAACCATGAGGCTTTTCAGAGTTAAAGATTAGAAAACAAATCACCTGGACTTTGTCCAGTCTTCAACTGTAAAGTATGGGTGAGTCTGTGCCCATGATAGCATCAGATTCTTGTTCTTGGCTGGCAGGAGTGGAACCTGATGTGGTCTTCTGCTCTTGGAGCCCATCCACCTCAAGGTATGATGTGTTGTGTTCTGAAATGCTTTTCTGCTCACCACAGTTGTAAAGAATGATAATTTGAGTTACTCAAGCTGAATCTCTGCCAGCTCAGACCAGTCTGGTCATTCTCCTCTCCGTTTCAGCCTGCACACCCTCCACACACAGTTTTTTGGGTTTTTTTCCCACCATTCTGTGCAAACTCTAGAGACTGTTGTGTGTGAAAATCCCAGGAGATCAGCAGTTTCTGAAATACTCAAACCAGCCCATCTGGTACCAACAACCATGCCACAGTTAAAGTCACAAAAATCACATTTTCCCATTCTGATGTTTAGTGTGAACATTAACTGAAGCTCTTGACCTGTATCTGCATGATTTTATGCTTTGTGCTGCTGCCACGTGATTGGCTGATTGGATAATTGCACGAATGTGCAGGTGTACAGGTATTCCTATCAAAGTGGATGGTGAGTATAGAGTATATTCCTTTGATAGGCTCCGGATCCACCACACCCTGACCACGACAAAGTGCTTACTGACGATGAATCAATGAAAGAATAAATGCTGAAAGATATTTTAGAAAGGGACAAATGATGCATTGCATGAATCAGATTGATGAATAACAGAATGAGACATATAAAGCATTATCAGCATTCACTACATGTATTTCAAATAATTCACCTCATTGAATTGCACCTCGAAGGTAATTTAACCCCCTGCCAAAAACATACTTGTAAGAACGCAATCTCTCCAGACCTGACTGTCTAAACTGGCTCTGTGCATTGCTAACATGACAGAACTGTAATTAGAGTTGTATTTCTATATATTGTTCAGCTCAGCTATGTGATTATCATTGGGGGAGTTATGCGCCATAATAAATGTCTCCTACGAGGTAGCAAAAAAACCCACCAATGCACGCTGTCAGAAACAGTGACAGTAATGACAAGGAAGTGCAGGAAAGTACTGGTTTTCTGACACTATTACAGTAGCAGATGTTAAGAATATTTTTTATTCTCCAATAATACATAGTTTTCGTGTCCTGATTTTCCAGGAATCTATAAATCCAACCTGATTAGATCTTGACTTGTTTGTTTTTTTATGTGGACTGTGCGTGTTTTTCCTGAATTGTTAGAACAGTCGGAAATGTCATACGGTGGTACAGAGGTGGAGTCTGTAGTATTGTAATCTCATCTCATAGCTCTAAGGTCCCCTATTCCATCCTGAGCTCCAGTTACTGTCTGTGTGGACTTTTGAATGTTCTCTCCATGTTTGTGGGTTTTCTCAAAGTTCTCTGCTTTCTTCCCACCTCCCCAAAGCATGCCAGAAAATAGTAGCGTTTCCCTTGTGTGAATGTGTGTGTGCTCTGGAGTCCTATCGAGACTGTATTCTCAACTTGTGCCTGGTACTCCTGGGAAATACCCACAGTGAACCAAACCAGGATAAAGCAATTACTGAAGATTAATGAATGAATCTTACATAGCCTGTTTTTTTTTTTTGTAAAAGCCAAATCCATATGGCCTGAAACAATGTGAATATACACTCACTGGCCACTTTATTAGGTACACCCATACGCCTGCTGTTTTATGCCGTTATCTAATCAGCCAATCCCTTGACAGCAGCACAATGTATAAAATCATGCAGATACAAATCAAGAGCTTTAATTAATGTTCACTTCAAACATCAGGATGGGAAAAATTGTGATCTCTCTGACTTTCACTGTGGCATGGGTGTTGGTGCCAGATGGACTGGTTTGAGCATTTGAAAAACTGTTGATCTCCTGGGGTTTTCACACACAACAGTCTCTAGAGTTTACACAGAATGGTGCGAAAAACAAAAAAACACTGAGTGAATGACATTTCTGTGGGTGGAAACAAACACCTTGTTGATAAGAGAGTTAAGAGGAAAATGGCCAGATTGGTTCGAGCTGCCAGGAAGGATATAGTAACTCATAGCAACGGTTTATGGGCTCTGTTTTTCCATGACAGTTGTTTGACTTTTGACACAACATGGCAATATTGGACTTTCAGCTATTTCTTTGAACTGTTCTTTTTCTGTGGCAGAATAATTGTACAACACACATCTTCAATACAAAAAACAAACAAAAAAACCCCAATAAGTTTTTATTTATTTTGGATTTTCTGAAATCAACACAGAGTCGGAATTATACATACACAGTCAAAAATTTACATATGTCCACTTAGATTATTAATTCAATGTTTCTGAAAGTTCCAAAATGTCTTTTACCTTGCCAAGGCCAAGGCCTCTTAACTTCCTGTTAGTGATCGTGATTGACTACAGCTGGTAGCTTCTCTGTGCCAACATAAAAAGGGTTTGTTTGACAGCACTCTCTTCTAAACAACTTCAGATTCCAAGATCATCAGTTCAAACAACTGTATGTAAATAAAGCTTATTGGGAGGTGGATCCACTTTGCCAAGGCACTTTGCTGGAAGAAGACCCAAACTATCACCCTCAGCTGAGAGGAAATTGGTTCAGATGGCCTGGAACAACCAAGGAACCACCAAGGCAAAGGACTGCCATGAACTGGAAGCTGCTGGAACACCACAGTCACTTTTTACAGTCCAGCAAGTTTTACATCCTCATGAACTGAGAGGCTGCCATCAAAGAAAGATGCCCCTGCTCCAAAATCGACACCTTCAAGCTTGACTAAAGCTTGCAGCTGAACACATGAACAAACAACAAGCCTTCTGGAGGAAAGTTTAATGGTCAGATGAGACAAAGATTAGTTGTTTGGCCACAATGACCAGAGGTACAGCGGAACACTGGACCAACTGTTAAGTTTGGTGGTGGAAGCATCATGCTCTGAGGCTGTTTCGCTGCCAGTGGAACTGGTGCATTTCACAAAGTGGATGGAATAATGAATGAGAAGGACTACTAAAGATAAAATATGAGTGATTTAAAAATTGATGCAAGAAATAAATATCCAAAGATAAGAAAGAAAAAGACGGACAAAAAATACAAAAGGATGGGAAAATGACTTACAAATGTCAAATAATAAAGAAAGAGTGAAAAAGAAAGAGACTAATGTAAAAAGTCAAAAAGAAAGAAAAGAATGAAGAAAAAAGAAAAAGAAAGAATGAATGTAAATATCAATGTAATGAAGAAAGGAGCTAATAGTATAAGAAAGAAAGAAAGAAAGAAAGAAAATAATGAATGAATTGATATAAAGAAGAAAGGAGCTAATAACAAAAGAAAGAAACAAAGAAATGTTTTATTAAAAACATGAAAATAGAAACATCTAATAAAGTAAGGAGAAAGCAAGCAAGCATGCAAGCAAGAATTTAAAAACTGATTTAATAAAGCAAAAATTTTATTTTGTTTACTTTATTAGATACTTTTTTTTCTGTGGGGGGTCCCCCCCAATTTTCTCCCTAATTTAGTCATGATTCTCATCCACCAGACAGGTTTCTCCTATCACGCAACAGTTACCAACCAGAGAGAGCAAAGGTTATCACGTGCTTCCTACCTATGAACTGCTACTTATGCAATGTTAGGGGGCAGAGCTCTCAGACGCCTATGATTGGTAAGTGTTGCTGTAATTGACAGGAGTGAGAGAGTATGCCTCTCCTCCCTCCCTGACAGCACAGGCCAGTTTTGCTCTCTTGTGCCACAGATGGATTCCAAATAGTGATCTCCAGATGACAGGGCAAGAATTTTTCTGTTGCACCACTTGAGAGAGAATTGAAAAATAGACAGGATATAAGAAATAATAAATATTGAATTTGAAGAAAATAGTAAATAAAGAAAAAATATCAATAAAGAAATGAATATAAATCAAGAAAGAGAGAAGAAGAAAAGTATGCTAAAGAAAAACTAGAAAACATGACAAAAAGAATATACGTGAAAAGAATTGAAAATAAGATGGACATCTTATAATTGCTTCACACCGTTTTCCAACATTGTTGGTGTTTCCAAGCTCATCATCCTTAAGAAGGACCTCACACTTTGTCCTTCCTCCTCCTTCTTTTTCAGGCCAACGTGCAAGATCTACCGCAGAAGTGGCGCTCCGGTAGGCTGGAGGCCATATGGGCACCCTGTTGCAACAAGCATGCAATTAATCCTGAATTAGTTCAGCCAATCTGCCACACACAATCTGATAAAGCCTTGGTGTGAAGCTGAGCATACAAGCGAGCCTTCCAGGACACATCAGTGCATCCGTGCTACATTTGTTTGACACTGGGGCCAAGAATTTCCATCCACACCTCTCTCTGGAGACGTGCTGTGACCCGGAGATGGTGAATAATTTAGGGACATCGTTTGGGTCTTCTAGAATATGTGACTTAAATTATAAAAATGATCAGTAAATCTGATGCAATTTGTAAAAACTCGTTTCAGCTTCAGGATGATAAAAGCAGAGCTCGGCTAAAACATGTATAATTGTGTCTTGTAATTTCTCTTCAGATGTATTTTTACAGAATAGTTTAGCTAGCTTGCTAACCTAACAGGACTTCTAAGAAGATTGCTTTTTAAATTCATAAAAGTTCATGATCCTTATTTGCTCAAACTAGCCAGCTGGCTAATATAAGTGATACTGACAGGATTTTCGAGTGGATTTTCGAGTCATAATCATAAATTTTTTTAATCTTCACTACCAATTGCGAGCTAGCTGTCCAACATAAGCCTGAAACCATTCATGCCTGAAAACCAATAAGAAATCTTGTCTAACCTGACAAGATTTTTTATTGGTTTTCAGGCATGAATGTTCATTGTCTTCACAAACTAGCTGGATAGATAGTGTTAATGTTAACCTGATATGAGTTCTCACCAGATTTTAACTCATTTAAAAATGTATATAAGCTTGACTGCTTACAGCTAGATAGCTAACTAACAAGGGTAGTTAGCTATGAATGTTCATTGTCTTCACTGACCCTCACTGCTAAATCTAGCCAATTGGATACCATTTTCAAGTCACAATCATAAACATTTATAAACTTCACTACCAATAGCTAGCTAGCCGGTCAACATAAGCTCACTTGATAGGTTCATTATAATTTTTTTTTAAAAAGCATAAATATTTATAGTATTCACTGCTGATGCAAGTAAGATGGATAGCTTTCACTAACCTGACAGGATTTTCTTTACTGCTAGCTAAAGCCCACCGCACACCTTCCCGATTCACTTACGATTTTGTCAGGCCGATTAAATCGCTTGCAAATCATAAATGTGTGTGGGGGCACCTCGTAGCCAATTTCATCGGTTTTTGGTTGCTTGGTTCAGATCAAACTGGTCTTGATATTTTCGGACGCGATCTCCTCGTACGCAACACAATCGGTAGTGTGTGCGTTGTTACTACAATCTCATTCTTCTCTTACGATTGGCTATGTACCCAAATCCTTTAAACTAGCAGTTATCAAACCCCTGATTAAAAAACCTGAC
>JANZLB010000010.1:4849113-4860754 GCA_026167865.1 Notarius quadriscutis
GAAAGTAGGAATTTATCATAACTACCAGGATAAATCGTTTGGGCGCGAGTCTTGTTGAGGTCCGGGGTCACCGCGATGAGAGTTGGCCGAGTCGCTGTCCGATTCCGAGGCTGCACGGTCAAACCAGTGAGCCGCAACGGCCATAGGTTCATACATATGGTTTCACCTCTTGATATTCAATTTGGAGACTTCCTACTTCAAAATCACTATCGCTTTCAGACATTTTACACAACCTCTCATGACTAAAGTCCGTACATGTGTGCTCAGTTCTCAAGTAAACACAGAACTGTTCCCAGTCTGTTTGGCTTAAATGACAACTGTCCCCTGGCAGTGAGAGTGCGCATAAGTGAGATGTAAACAAACCTTCCGAAATTGGGCAAAACAGTATGTTTTAACTGTTTTATTCAATTTTAGGGTCTAAATTAGATACTAGGAAGCTTGAATTCACTTTTTAGGTCATTCTTCTCGACAATAAAGTTGATATTCTACATTTCACTTCTGACCATTGCCTATGACCTTTAAGTCGGAGGTGTACAGGGTGAACAGGAAGGGAGATAGGACAGTTGTGCTGAAGAGAGGCCCTTGTGCTGCTCTACACTGTCTCTGACAAACTGCTTCCTAGTCTCATGTGCTGTGGTCTGTTCATCATGTCTGTTATCCAGGTCATAAGCAGCATGTCCAACTGTGTGCATTTGAGCTCGTCTCCCAGCAGTAAAAGCTATATTGTGATTAAGGCACTGGAGAAATTTAAGAAAAAAAAAAAAAGACTCTTATAATGCTCCTAGCCTCATCAAGATGAGAGTAGGGTTGGTGAAGTAGGTATATGATGGCATCCTTCTCTCTGATGCATTTCTGGAAGGCAAACTGCAGAGGGTCCAATGCTGGTCTGATCAAAGGTCTAAGGTGGGAGAGGACCAGCCTCTCCAGGGTCTTCATCACATGTGATGTTAACAATTCTGGCTTGTAGCCAAGACTTTGGGGTGCCCTTTCTTGGGCACAGAGACCAGGCATGATGTTTTCCAAAGTGTGGGAACCCTTCCACAACTCAGGCTCAGATTGAAGATATTTTGAAAGACACCACAGAGCTGTTTGACACATCCCTTAAGCACCTCCATGCTCACATCATTGGAGCCTCCAGTTTTGCCTGATTGGCATCTTTACCTCACCCACGACGGAGTAAGCGGGGTGAGGTATTGTAATCAGTGCAGTATGTGTGTCTGTCTGTTAACAATCTAGTGTCTAGATGGTTGCACCGATTGACTTCAAATTTTCAGGGTAGATGGGCAATGGTGCATAGATTTACCTGATTAAATTTTGGGGGTAATCGGGTCAAGGTCACCGGAAAGGCCGGGCGATGTGGGGTTTGTTTTGTCTGGCAATACTTGTTCCAGTTGTGGTTTCACTTGGTCAGTTGTGATTTTTGCAGGTAGTGGCAGTTCTAGGCACAGGGACCTGAGAGAGGCTGGAGGGGGGCTGTATGGTGATTTGAGAGGTATTAATGGTCAAGGGGTTGGAGGGTCAGTGAACAAGTGCTCCAGTGTCAAACCTATTGAAAAACATGTTTAAACTCACTGGCGCTGGCCATGCTGTCCTCTAATATGGCTGTTGGTCTGATTGTAGGGTTTGTTATTTGGGGACCATGGTACTGTACGGGTGGGGGTGACATTGTCCCCACAAAAGTTAATGTAACCTGTAATATATTGTGTTAGCTTGTCCTGTGTCTTCATGTGTGGCTTTGGCAGAACCTCCCAGTCTGTAGCCTTGAACCAGCCCCTCAGAGTCTCAGTTGTATCCTGCAACCATCTCTGGACTCTCTTGGTGTCTGCAGGTTGCTGCTGGACTATAGGCTTATACTGGGGTGAGAGGTGGACCAGGTTGTGATCCCATCTGCCAAGTGGTGTGTGTGGGGGGTGTAGGCCTGTAGAGCTGTATGTGTCCTTAATGTTTACATACAGTAAATCCAGGGATTTCTTGTCTCTGTTTGGCTAGTCCTCAAACTGGGTGAAGTTTGTCATGGTGGAGAAGAGTGACACATTTGAAGTCCTCAGATGAAAGTGCAAGGTTGCTGTGGCCAAATGTATGATGTCACATGCTGTGGATATGTCATCTGATGGTAGAACGTAAATAGCAATCAAATGTAGACCCGTTGCTAAAAGTTCAGTGTCCAGGCTGCAGACTCTCTTCTTGACAGTAATATGTCCCGGACTACATCATCTGTTTTTAATGATAATGGCAAGCCGACCTCCTTTTTTTCTTACCGCTTTTTGTTTGGGCTCTGTCTGCCCATATCTTCTTAAAGCTGGTGATGGTAGAGTGGTCGTCCAGATATCTGGAGGCAGCCATGGCCTGAAGGTTAGAGAAGCAGCCCCTTAGGCCCAAAGGGTTGCCGGTTTGATTCCTGGGACCAGCAGGAAAAATGTGAGGGGAATTGAGTGAATGAACAGCACTTTTCCTTCCATTTGTATCATGGCTGAAGTGCCCTTGAGTAAGGCACCTAACCTCCCAACTGCTCCCCAGGCACTGTAGCTGCCCACTGCTCTGGGTATATGTGTGCGTGCTCATTGCTCACTTGTGTGTGCATGCGTGCGTTCACTGTTTCAGACAGGTTAAATGTACAGGTAGAGGAGGAATTTTGCTGTGCTTGAGTGTACATTCTATCTTCTGTGAAACACACTGCACTTCTAAAATTCCCTCTGACTTCTCACCAGTGCCATTAGTTCATTTGTCTTATTTGCCAGCAACCTCACATTCCCATAATGATGGAAGGGCATTTGAAATTTCACCAAGTCTTATTTCCTCAATATGCAAATTATTTTTCTTTCATAGTCTAAATGGCACTTAATGCTGCCTGTATGGGATTTTAAGTTTGGAGGTTCACCGATTGATTTGGCTTAGTGAATGTACTAAAGCCTGGACTGTTAAAATGGGATTTTTCTGTGTGCAGTTGGAGTAACTACAGGAGCTAATCCATTGATAACAGGTGTCAGTGTATTGTCGCTCTACCTGTATTATTTCTGTCTATTGGGCATTCCATAGGGGAATTAAATCTGGTCTTAATCTGTGGAGCTGCCACCAGAGGCTGCTGCCTCTGTTTGTATTCATTTATCAAGTGTCATACTGCTTCTGGTTGTGTGTGAAAATTAGTATGTTCCCAAGTTGTGCCTTGGATGTGAAGGTTTTTTTTTGTTATTGGCTTGGTTGGCTACTACTACTGATACTAGTAATAAACATTTATTGTTGTTTTTGAAGCAGTTCATAAAACATATTGTTTTCCTAAAAATTTAAAAAAACGTAAAAATTGCATTGCATTTGAAGTTGTCTGTTTTTTTTTTTTTTTTTTTGTCCTGCTCCAGAAATGAATGGCATCCTGTTGCAAGCCTTCTCCTGCTCCTTGTGTGCACTTTCCTATACATCTTTATTTCACTTCCACAAACATATCAAGAGATGCCACTATGAGGAATATTTGAGACTGATGAATTCAGGAGAGATTACCTATGAAAAAATAAATCTGATGCCTACCAACAGCTCCAATAGTCATCAAATTGGAGCTGACTCCTCCAGTACTTTGTGCAATACAACCTCTAACAGTCAAATGCAAATCAAAACTCACCACTGTTCAGATTGTGGTGACAGTTTTATTCAAAAGAGTGATCTTGAACTACACCAGCAAATTCACACGGGAAAGAAGATAAAGTCATATCAGTGCTCACATTGTGGGAGGAGTTTTACTCAAGTGAGTCATCTCCGAGCACACAAGCGCATTCACACAGGAGAGAGGCCGTATCGCTGCTCAGAGTGTGGAAAGAGTTTTATTCAAAGGAGTAATCTCCGAACACACCTGCGCATTCACACAGGAGAGAAGCCATATCGCTGCTCAGAGTGTGGGAGGGGTTTTACTCACCAGAGTAATCTCAACACACACCAGCGCATTCACACAGGAGAGAGACCATTTCACTGTTTGCTATGTGGAAAGACTTTTGCGCAACAGAGCGCTCTCCGGTTACACCAGCGTGTTCACACAGGAGAGAAGCCATATCGCTGTTCGGAGTGTGGAAAGAGGTTTGTTCAACTGGCAGGTCTGCAGAAACATCAATCTATTCACAAACGAGAGAGGCCATATCACTGCTTACAGTGTGGGATAAGTTTCACTCATCGGACTCATCTCCAAGAACACGAGCGCATTCACGTAGGAGAGAGGCCGTATCACTGCGCACAATGTGGGAAGAGTTTTTCTCACCAACGTAATTTGCATCAACACCAGCTCATTCACACAAAAGAGAAGCTATATCATTGCTCGCAGTGTGGGAAGAGTTTTTCATTCCAGCATAGATTGCAACGACACCTTCGCATTCACACAGGAGAGAGGCCGTATCAGTGCTTACAGTGTGGGAAGAGCTTTTCTTCCCAGCATAAATTGCAAGTCCATCAGCGTGTTCACACAGGAGAGAAGCCATATTCCTGTTCACAATGTGGGAAGAATTTTACTAGTGCTAGTAGTCTCAAAATACACCAGCGCATTCACACAGGAGAGAAGCCCTATAATTGCTCACAGTGCGGGAAGAGTTTTACTTGCCGGACTAATCTCCGACAACACCAGCGCATTCACACAGGAGAGAAACCGTATGACTGCTCAAAGTGTGCCAAGAGTTTTACTTGCAAGTCTAATCTCCGACAACACCAGCGTGTTCACACAAAAGAGAGGAGCCGTACATTGAAGACACAAGAGCAAGAAACCTGATTATCATGATTATTGATTTCAGGTTAACTTGTTTCATAATTGGGCAGCATGGCGACACAGCAGGTAGTGTTGGTACCTCACAGTTCCAGGGTCCATTAGTGTAGAGTTTGACGTGTTTTCCCTGTTTCTGCAAGGACTTCCTCCCAGCTTCCAGACATGCCAGTAGATGGATACTCTAAAATGCCCCCTGTGTGAATAAATGCATGAGCCTGTGATTTCCTCTGTTGTCTCGTGTCCCATTTTGGGTATATTCTCAGTGATCCTGGGATAGGCTCGGGATACACCCTAATGAGGAAATAGCTGTTACATAAGACTGAGATCAAAACAAAAATGTTCTGCATTTTATGTAGCTAACGGTCTTGTATACTTGTTGAGAGCATGTGTTGAATGTTATATTGCATTCATGTTTTCTTTGTCTTAGACAGTAGTTTAAATAGTGTGCTAAAATATATAAAGAACGTTTTCATTGTAAATCATGTTCCATGAAATGGATTTTGAACTTTTTTCTCCAACATTCTGTATCGTATCCGCTTATTTTAATACTAACATGAATAGCATTATATATAATGTTTATTTTATAATTTAATTAAAAATGATCAAGCTGTAGAGTAAAAGCATCGTTACTAAGGACAGATGTAGTACCCAGCATCAATATTTCATTTAATAGCATTTAGCAGGTCACTTCTATTCATGTGTTCTTTGATATATCTTCCATAGCTGTGTTTGCAAATTACATGCCCAAGGGGCTGTGAAGACAGAAATGTAGCAGGCCTAACCTTCTGGGACACCATATTGAACTATTTTAGGCACTGAATAATCCCAGTGGATTAAAACAATGGTAACAATCTGTCTAACCAAGCATGTTTTCAAGCCTGTCTATTAAAATATCATGATTAAAATGGTGTCAAATGCTGTCCTCAAGTCCAGTAGTACCAACACATATACTCACATGTCAAGACATGCGGTTGGTAATTTGCTACATTAGCCAGCACTGATTCACTATTAGGACACTTCCAGAAACCAGAAGCAAATTTTCAGTGTAGAAAAGGTGTATTGAAGATTTTATTGGAGAGATCCTAAGGGATCAGGAATCCACTTCTTTAAGGAGAGGCCTAGCATCAGCTAGCTTGGAGACATGCCATTAGCTGAGTTAGTCACTGATTATTCCCAAAGTAGTTTTGACAGCTTTAAGTCACATATACAGATGGTTGGTCTACAGGAGGAGAGCATCAAACTATAGAGCTAATTATACTCAATGGGACAAAATGTATCAAAACTTTATGCAGATAAGTGTTGGTCATTGTTCATTTTCAGGTAATTTATTGCAATGTGTCAGACTAAATAATGCATACATATGTTAAAATGAGCATCAAAAACTTTGACGGGTCATAAAATCCATAGCAATGTCATGTACACAAAAAAGTAAGCTCATATATAAGATAAATATAGATGAAAAGCTCAAATAAAAGAATATTAAGCCAACAAAAGTTGAAACAATGGGAAAAATACAAATCTTAAGCTGTCTAATAACAAACTATGAAGTTTTTATTTTTCTGTATAATGCCCACTGATAAGGGGCAATAATCAAAAAGAAGAAAAAATGTTTTATTTCTTATATTCTGTAATCATGGAACCTGAATGGTTTTGCTGACAATTGATAATTGGATTTAAAAAATGTAATTGGCAGAGCCACAAGCCATTTTTTTAACCAATCAAGAGTCCAACTGATCAGCACCCAGATAGTATTTTACCCAGAAACCTTCTTGTTCACCAAGTGACATGACCCAATGTGTGCAATAAATATGGCTGTCATACAGCCATCACTCTCCCCTCTTCTTGCCTTGTATACATTAGACTACCTGTACTCCATATGGAGGTATCCACTTAGAAGCTTGGGACCATGGATGGAGCTATAGGTATCCAGTCCTCCAAAGCTGGTGGCTCTTATCATCTCCTATCTTCTCTTCTGCCGCAGTGAGTGTCTATTTCATATATTTCTCTTTTTTTTTCTAGCTTTGAATTGGTTTTCTTCGTTGTCATTGCTAGGCCTATTAGCATCACTCACTGCGCAGTTCAGAAGTCAGTTTTACAAACTGCTTTGTGCCATTGCTTAGTAGTGGCACGCAATTCTCTTTTTCCTGCCGGGTTGGGTTCTCCCCTTGGCTTCATCTTCTCTGAGCATTTCACATCCTCTTTCATTTAGCAGTCAGGTGGAGCACCCTTGTCATCCCGCATGCATTCATCCTGAGCCTACTAGTTGGAGCATACTAGGGTGAAGGTCAGGTTCACTTCATTTTGCTTTCATCTCTCCAGTTTCTCCTTAAGCTGTATCTGCTCAGAGATTTTTCCACACTCCCCACTGTCTAACTGACTGATGAACTTGGATAATCACTGCAAACATGTTTGATGGGGTTCCGCTACCTGTAATGCATATTGTTCATGGCTGAGTCTGCCATGTTATCCCTTAAGACATAACTCAGGGGTTCTGGTTACCTCTGTTTACCCTCCATTCTCTCCATGGCCTACTGCAGTCTTTTGCAGGGCACAGTTGTATCAACCCTGTGGAATCTGCCCTGTGTGCTTTTTGGACATGCCAAAGAAGCCCTGGAAAGGAGAGCACAGCTTTCAGAATCATGAATCCACCTAATAGACTGGCCACATGGTGGGCAGGGCCATGCCAGCACCCTCAGGCCATTTAATGCCAGGGTGACTATGTGGTGTGCCCGTGAAGGGCAATTACTTATTGTGCAGTGACTACATCAGCTCAGTGGATCCAGATGACAGTGTCGAATGGCTACAAACTCCAGTTTTGGAGCTTGTACAGTTCAGAAAAAAGGGTTCTACACAATGGCTTCTTTCTTGTTTGTAAGAAGGAGACAGTGTTTTCCACCCAACTGTAAACCAACCAAGCACAGTGGGGTTATTAGGAGGTGTAGCACAGCAATGTACCACTGATCTTCTGTCCAGTTCTTTGATATGAATGGTGGACCCCTTTAGTGGTTGCACTAAAATCCCTAAATAATGTATTGCATTAGCATCTATTAAGTTTCTGGCTGCCCAAGTGTGAGTGAGTACTGCAAGAGTTATGGCTGTGTCTGACTGCTGGACTATGACAGGTTATATGAATTATGAAAAATGGTTTGGTGAAATGGGATTACATTGTACTAGCATTTGTTGGGTAACTGTTCAGATGATGATTGCATACCCTTGCTACTGGGTAAGACTGGACCTTGAGCAACCTGTTGGCTGGCCTCTCCACAGTAGAATCTTTGTCCAGATATGACTTACGTTTTTTGACAGTTAGCTTGGACAGTCGTCTTATAGTTCTGGAGCTTGATGAATATTACTTTAAATGCTGGCAAGAATAGAATGGAGGCCCCGAGTTGTTCTTTTGTCAAGAAGCTTGACTAGCTGAATTGCCAAAGTACGTCTACTGGCAATAAACTGTTATAGGAAGCCAACTTTGCAATCATGTCCCTTCTAAAAGTCTGACAGAATGCAGTGATGAGTACAGGCTTGTACTAATTGCTTCCAGTAGTCGTGGGAAACATACTGGGGACAATGGTCATATGACTTCACAGTGTCACCCTTGTTAATCCAAACAGTAGTGGTTAATTTAAGTTCTTTCCTGGTTGAATGAGTGAGCATTGGAGTAGAAAACCTTGTCATTTGGAAGGATCTATGCCATGCTTAACAGGCTGACCAGACAACCTTGGATGTGATGTGGGTGTCTTCTTGACAATACTGGAATTTGTATAATAGTGAGGCTTCCTAGGATGGCAAAGACTTGGTAGGGAAATCTTGGTGGAATTTGTTGAAGCCTGCTGTGCTTAGGGTTTTGGTGAAGTCAAAAGATGGATAGAAGTGCAGTTATCATAATTTAAATAGCATAGACAAAGAAATAGGCTAGGGACTTCAGGGGATCAGAGAATGGGCATAGACAAGACAATATTACGTTAGCAAATGGCAAACATGCTATTGTCAGAATACTGAAAAAAGTATTGGAAAGGTTTGAAAGTAATAGCCTGGCTGTGACAGTCCAGTTCATGGCAGTTAGAGTGAATAGTGTTGTTATTATTGTTGATGTTGAAGCAGTCCATAACAAATATTGTTTCCTAAAAAATTTTTTTGCATTGCATTTCAAGTTGTGGTTTTTTTTTTTTTTTTGTCTTGCTCCAGAAATGAATGGCATCCTGTCGCAACCCTTCTCCTGCTCCTTGTGTGCACTTTCCTATACATCTCTATTTCAATTCCACAAACACATCAAGAGATGCCACTTTGAGGAGTATATGAGACCAGTGAATTCAGGGGCATTTGCATATGACATATTAAATCTGATGCCTACCAACAGCTCCAATAGTCATCAAATTGGCGCTGACCCATCTGGTACTTTATGCATTACAGCCTCTAACAGTCAAATGCAGATAGAAATGTACCACTGCTCCGATTGTGGAGAGAGTTTTATTCATCAGAGTGATCTGAAACTACATCAGCTCATTCACATGGGAAAGAAGATAAAGTTGTTTCATTGCTCATACTGCGGGAAGAGTTTTACTCAAGCCAGTTATCTCAGACGACACCAGCGTATGCACACAGGAGAGAGGCCGTATCATTGCACACATTGCGGGAAGAGCTTTGCTCAACAGGGTAATTTCCGAACACACCTGCGCATTCACACAGGAGAGAAGCCATATCACTGCTCACAGTGTGGTAGGGGTTTTACTCGCCAAAATGCTCTCCAGCTCCACCAGCGCATTCACACAGGAGAGAGGCCATATCAGTGCTCAGAGTGTGGGAAAACTTTTATTCAAAAGATTAATCTCCAAATACACCAGCGCATTCACACAGGAGAAAAGCCCTATCACTGCTCGGAGTGTGGAAGGGGTTTTACTCACCCAACGTCTCTCCAGGACCACCAGCGCATTCACACAGGAGAGAAGCCATATCAGTGTTCACAGTGTGGGAAAAGGTTTTCTCAACAGAGTACTCTCCAGATTCACCAGCACGTTCACACGCAAGACAAGCCGTATAAATGCTCACAATGCAAGAAGAGCTTTACTCACCAGAGTCTTCTTCAACAACATCAGAGCTTTCATACAGGGGAGAAGCTGTATCACTGCTCACAGTGTGGCAAGAGCTTTGCTTACCAGCGTACTTTCCGACGACACCAGCGCATTCACACAGGACAGAAGCCGTATTGCTGCACACAGTGTGGGAAGAGTTTTACTGAAATGGGAAATTTCCAAAAACACCAGCGGATTCACACAGGCGAGAAGCCGTATCACTGCTCAGTGTGCGGAAAGAAGTTCGCTCAGCTGGGAGGTTTCCAAAGACACCAGCGCATTCATACAGGAGAGAAGCCATATCATTGCTCTGAATGTGGGATGAGTTTTGCTTATCAGAGTACCTTGCAGCGACACCAGAGCGTTCATACAGGAGAGAAGCTGTATTCCTGCTCGCAGTGTGGGAAGAGTTTTAATTATCTCGAAGGTTTCCAAATTCATCAGCGCATTCACACAGGGGAGAAGCCGTATCACTGCTCACAGTGCGGGAAGAGTTTTACTTGCAAGTCGAATCTCCGACAGCACCAGCGTATTCATACAGGAGAGAAGCCCTATCACTGCTCGCAGTGTGGGAAGAGTTTTACTTGCAGGTCTAACCTCCGACAACACCAGCGCATTCACACAAAAGAGGGAAGCCACACATTGAATGCAACAACTTAGTGTATTACAGATAAATTGGTAAAAAAGAAAAAGAACCCTGATGATGATTGATTATTGCTAAGAATCAGAATAATTTTTACTTGCCATATACATTTTCATGTATGAAGAATTTTTCTCGGTGCTTGGTCACAACATGATCCATTCAATGCACACATCACAGACAACACAGCACAATTACTATCCTAATATACAAATATTGCTCCCAATATACAAATATTATACCTTAAGCGGAAATGGTATGCTCAGTTGTAATTAATCTTATTTCAGGTTACCTTGCTTCATAGTTGGATAGCATTGTGATATAGCAGGTTGTGTTGGTGCCTCGGCTCCAGGGTCAGAGTAATGTAGAGTTTGATGTGTTCTTTCTGTCTTCCTACCGACTGAAGACATGCCAGTTGATACTCAAAATCGCCATAGATAGGAATATGCATGAGCGTAATGATGCTCTGTGTTGGGCTGGTGTAACATTTATAGTGTATTCCCATCTCAACTCGTGTTCTTGGAATAGGCCCCAGTTCCAGATAAAGCTGTTAATGGGGTGGGGGTTAGTGGGATGAGTTTTGCTTATCAGAGTACCTTGCAGTAACACCAGAGCGTTCACACAGGAGAAAATCTGTATTCTTGTATGAGATGAAATGAAAATGTTTTGCATGTTATGTAGCAAATGTTATTGTATTCTTGTTGAACGCATGAATTTAATGGTATATTGCATTCATATATTTTATTTGTTTTTAAACTAAAATAGTGGCTTAAATTATGTGCTGTGATAAAATCTATATAGAACATTTTAATAGCAAGTCATGTTTCATGAAATGGTAGTTCCATTGGTAGCTTTACATTATCCTGTCTCTTGTCCCTTTATTTTAATACTAACATGAACTGCATTATATATAATGTATATTATTGAAATAAAAAAGGCACCAGACTCTAGTCAGACTCTAGTGAACCTTACCCTGGGACTTAACACACATCAGTATTTCTTTCTTTTGTATTTATATAGTGCTCTTGGCAATAAGTCACTGGTCATGGGGAATATTGTGAATAGAAGTTCTGGGATATGGCAGTTCTTGCTCAGTAGATTTCTATGGTCTCCAGGTAACCACACGTACAGTGGTGCTTGAAAGTTTGTGAACCCTTTAGAATTTTCTATATTTCTGCATAAATATGACCTAAAACATCA
>JANZLB010000010.1:5208531-5219909 GCA_026167865.1 Notarius quadriscutis
CCTCCACTTGCAGGAGGTTCTAATCAGTGGCTCCCAATCTGGAACACCTGATTCTAATTTTATGGACTTGAAAGTGTGATAAATGTAAGGGTGCACTTTTCCTGACTGATTCTTTTTATTTAATTATGAATGACTACAAAAATGTCAATTTTATGTGTTTGCTGGAGCACATCACCTTTATCTGTAGGCATTGTATCAAAGAGGGTGAAATGTTTGTTTAAATATGTTGAGAAACGTTTCCAATTTTCATAGGATTTCCTTATTTTTCACATGACTGTATATCAGGGATGAGAGGAAACAGGAGCCATGTACTCGGCATCCATCATGTCTCCGACCTCATGCACATCCAAGGCTCTGGCAACTTTATGCAGTCATGCCCCCGAGACAAAAAGTATCCTAAATACTCTCTAGCCCCAGAAAGTGTCCAAGCTATTAATTTAATAAACACCCAAGTTAAAAGGAGAAAACTCCATTCTTTAGGTTTGGTATTCTGCTACTCACCTGGATGATTCTGTATCTCTGAGGGCCTCTTCCCGTGCTGCGGAACTCCTCAGCCAACTCTTTGAACCCGGGCTAACTGTCAACATCAATCATCTGACCTTGAGCAAGGACAAAGGATCATCAACGAGTCACAAAGTGAAGTAGCTCCCTTCAGCAGCAAATCAATCAATGGCAAAATCCGTCAGCTCAAACATTGGTGGGGGGGGAGGCATAGTGTGAAGTTGCTTGCCGATAGATTTGTTATTCATCTGAGATCCATGCTCAGTTTTAAACCTGAATTACTGAAGTGTTTACCATCTGTCCTGATCATTAATATAATCATTCAGTCCATGTTTCTACTTCACACTGTTCCGTCTCCACTGTTGATTCTAAAAGCTCACACTACAACAGTTTCTCTCAAGGAGTTTACTTTTGTGCAAGTATTCAAGCAATCAAACTGCATCACCATCTTTACATTTCCATTTGGTTGTTAATGGGGCAGAGATTAGAACCATAACAGCTTGTCATATAATTATAATTTGAGTTAATTCATCTAAGCTCTCTGCAAGCAAGGTTTGATTTGACCATGTTTGATTCAGCTGGAAAAACAAACAGTTGAAACCTCTAAGGAAACAGATGTCGCATTTAATTTTTTACAACTGTAATGGAGGTTAAATTGAGATTTATTTTTGCTTTAACATGTATTAGTGCAAGTGTGGCTTGCCGTAAACATCCTGACCTTGTCATCATCAGCTTCAATCAGTATCAACTGAGCACAAAATCAGCTGATATGATTTGGAGATTCAACCAAAAGATTACAAGTTTCTGTGGACCAGCCTCCTCTCCTCCAAGAACATATAAAGGGCAGAGTCCTGAATGAATAAATAAACAAACTAACATCCTTATAACTATCATGTTCATTATAGCTGCCCTTTTCTTTATTAGTTATTAAATGGTGATGACCTTACTAATTTTATGTAATGATAAAATTCCTTATTCTTATAGTAATCACGGGTAGAAAGCGACCTTTACCTATCTCACCTTACGAGCACTTTTTAAAGAGTTCCCCAGGGTTCAATGTTCAGTCCTGTCATATTACATTCTGTCTGCAGACAGGGCAAATTTCACACCTTCTTGTCCTGTTCACTTTAGTCTAACCTCTGCAGGTTTGGGCATGGTTGTAGCTGTGATTCGATTTTGGTTCTGAGAACTGTAGGCTTTCTATGCATATATTTAAGCTCAGCCAGGCATATAACTAACCTCTCGTAGGAATCATGAAAATACAGCATCAACCAACAAAAACTAGCACCAGAATAGCTATGTTTCAATTAAGTGATATTACAAGGAGTGCTTGATCCTGAAGAAGATCCTGAAGAAGCCACACTTGCTTCATTTTTATAGCATGTTGGCCAGCTAATGCTAGCTCATACATTGATTTATACATTCCAGTTAAAAGTGTTTCTGGTAAAATTGGTATCCCTTCCTTTTCATCTTCCATCGACAAACTTTCATATTTTAAGCCAAAAGTTATATTCCTGCAAATTATTGTTTTCCCATGTCCACTGATGTTGCCAACACTACCATAGTAACCATTTCAAACTAGGAAATGGAATTTTGCGTGCAGGACACAGACAAGTGGAGTGATGCACACAGTGAAACATCTCATTGTCAGCACTCTTGGAATGCTGCTCCACCAATCAGATTAGTGGACCGTAACTAACTGTTGTATAAATATACAATATATAATTTAATGTTTTTCAGGATGATACCTTTCTTTAACCATTTTCCAATTCAGTTTTCATGATAATTAAGTGCCATAAAATGGACGGGGGTGTTAATAAAAGCAGGTCTGAGAGTAATGCAAATCACTGGTTTCTATTAATGGCCTCATTCTAATGCATTATTGTTTCTATAGTAGGAGCTCATTCACAGGGGACGCTCCAAAATCTAACCTAAGTGCAGAGCTGTTAAAGTAGCCCAAGGCGATACACGACAAAAATTTCCGCCTGATCAGAAAACACAATCTAGGGCAATTACAATCTAATTCAATGCTATAAAACATTCCACCGACCTCTAGTACACTATTTCAGAGATGGGATGGAAAGTTAAGCTGGATGACATGCAAATAAAGATGCAAATTAGAAGGAGAAATGCCATTAATTGCCATGTTTCACTTGTGGTAATTGCTGCAATTTCACAGACACTCGTGCTGTTTTTGTTCTTGTACATTTCAATTACGTGCAAATAAAACTCAACGGCACAGCAAAAGACTTGACAAGATCACAACCTTGCATGCGCGCGCACATGCACACACCAAAATTAAATGTGAATGCAAATAGTGTTTGCATCGTTTGCAGTCAGTGATTTACTGCATAAATCTGTAAAGCTTAAAATAAACCAAGTGCAAGGCAATATCATCATATGCAGAATATATTACAGCCAACACAAGATGACATTTTGAATCTGCATGAGATACTGGAATATTAAAACAAATACCTCAACATGCCTACATGCAATTGCAACGCACATACAAGAGAGGAAAAAAGTAACAGATACATGGCCATCTAAAGTCTACACTATGTTAGAAGTCATAGTGGAGGTCAAAGATGTCTGCTAAATTATGATCATTTTCTGGTTTACATATAGGATATGTAAACTAATATCTAAATAATCAGCATTTTTTTTTATCTAGGAAAAAACAAGAACCTAATCAGATTTCAGAATTCAACAGAAGTGGAGTATAAATGTATCTAAACCCCAGATATGGTACACAAATACTCGTGACATCTAGAACATGCCGTTCTAGATGTCTCCTTTTGCTGTTATAAACAGCTCCAGTCTTCTGGGAAGGATTTCCACTAGATTTTGGACTGTGACTGTTCAGCAACATAAGCATGAGTAAGATCAGACACTGGTGTTGGATGAGGAGATCTGGGGTACAGTTGGTGTTCTAGTTCATACCAAATTTCAGTGGGGTTAAGATCAGGGCTCTGTGCAGGACACTCAAGTTCTTCCACTTCAAGTGTAACAGAATATGACTACATGGACCTCACTTTCGGCATGCTGGCAGTGTCATGCTGGAACAGGTTTAGATTGCTTAGGTTTCAGTGAAGGTAACTTATAATGCTACAGCATATCAAGACATCCTAGACAATTGTGCGCTTCAAACTTTGTAGAAACAGTTTGCATGTGATGGTCAGGAGTTCACAAACTTTCAGCCATATTGAATATCTTCAAATTAGTAGGCTTTAAACTTCTAGTACTGAATGCATTTTGGTCACACCAGCAGGAGTGTTTGGTGTGACTATGGGCTTGGCAGAATGCTTGCATGCCGAGATGCCAGTGGTTCCATGATGGGTTTATTGAGTGTTTTAATTGACCTAATAGGCACAAACACTGGAAGGAGTCCAATAGCACACACCTGATAGGATTAGTCTCTCTGGATACCAAGCCGGTCTCAGAGTGTGCTAATGAGCTCTGATACAGGCAATAACATCCAATAGAACAGGTGGAAGCCTCCATCTTCTTTTCAACAAAAAAAAGTCTTTCATCAAAACATATTTCCACAGTTAAATAGTTCATCAATAATCTATTCTGCTATAAATTGGAACCTTATAGTGGAATAGTGTCTCATACAAAAGCACTCGATAAGAAATGGGGTGTGTGTGTGTGTGTGTGACAAAAACAATTCGAGGGTGATGATCAGACCATTTACAGCTGCTATAACAAGTGTCAACAGGAACTAATGTGTTTTGTGGAATTTCCATGCATTTGTGCCTACCACTTTTAAAGGTGCAAATTATTTTATTGTGACACAAATGATGAGATGAAAAAACAAATCTGGAATGTGTATAGGTTTCCCCCCTTTTCGTATGAAACCCATAAATAAGAGCTGGTCCAAAGAATTCACTTCATAAGTCACAATTAGTTGATTAAGATCCACCTGTGTGCAACCAAAGTGTCAATGATGTCTGTATAAATCAGCCATTTATAAATTAGCCAATCAGCATAAAAAGCCATTGCTTAAGAAAACATGTTTGGAGTTTGCCCAAAAGCATGCGGCAGACTCCCCAAAACACATGGATGATTCTCTGGTCAAATGATACTGAAATTGATCTTTTTTGGCCATCATGGGAAATGTCATGTGTGGCACAAACCCTGGGAACACCATTCCTACAGTGAAGCATGGTGGTGGCAGCATTATGCTGTGGAGATATTTCTCATCTGCAGGGACAGGAAAGCTGTTCAGGACTGAAAGAAAGGTGGATGGCACTAAATGCAGGCAATTCTGTAGGAAAACCTGTTTAAGTCAGCCAGAGGTTTGAGACTGGGACGAAGGTTCACACTCCAGCAGGACAACGACCCTAAACATACTGCGAAAGCTACACTGGGGTGGTTTAAAGGAAAACATTTATATGCCTTGGAATGGCCAAATCAAAGCCCAGATCTCAATCTAATTGAGAATCTGTGGCATAACTTGAAGATTGTTGTAGACCAACGCAGTTGGAGCAGTTTTGCCTTGAGGAATGGGCAAAAATCCCAGTGGCTAGATGTACTAAGCTGTAATAGATGTAATAGAGACATACCCCAAGAGACTTGCAGCTGTAATTGAAATGAGATACGCGTGCTAACAGCTTTTGAGAATATGCATACATGCTCGCGTACCCCCCCCACATGGAGTGAAAGCCACGAGTCAGGAATGGACCAGTTTCTGCTGACTCGTTTTGCTTTTGTTGAGTTATTGAAAGTTTGCTGAAAAGCGCTGACTGAATAAATGCAAGTGGGAACTCAGCTAAAATTTTGCCAGTCTCCTGAGTGTGCCTCCACACCCTCAGACACTGGGTCCTACATGTGAAAATACATTACTTATATAATCTAGTTAATAAATGTCACTGTTGAAACTTTGCTCTCCAAGACGAGCTTGTATCTTTATTTGACTGCAGCTAACCGAGCATGCTAATTCAAATGACACTTAGCTTGCATACACTGCTCAAGTTACGCGTAAGAACTTGTCGGTGGCAGTTAATATCAGTTCGTGTGAAAATTTCTTGTAGAGCATGTTTTATCACACTTGTAACATGACAAATCTGACAACACAATATGCCAGCTAGCTTACTAACAAACTTTCAACACAGATTTCTTAGTAAACATACGCAAGTAACTTATTTGTTCTATAAATACAAAAAGCTTATCTAATATAAGCTTCATCACCTTCATAAATAAAGCAGCATTTACCTTCATTTGAGCTTTATAAACATGCTGGCATATGCAGCACTTTCCTGCTCATCAGAGTCACATGTGCAGTGAATCCTTCAGGCTAATTGGCCAACTGCTTAACTCGGAATAAAGGCACCTTATTGGCCCCTGGTTATCAGCCGCAATGTGGCCAAAGTTATAAGCACCATTATGGCCGATTTTGATCTCGGTTGGACCCTAATAAAAACTTTATTTAAAAGAAAAAAAAAAAACCTGCTGAGGGCTGGCAAACTACTGTGATATTAGAAGAATAAAACTTTGTTACAGGAAAATCAAGATTGGAGTGATGACAGCAAAGTCTGCTTCACCACCCCAGCCCATCTTTTTTTTCCCCTGCAACAACTCCACAACCAGTATTCAATTCATTACTTATTGCACTATGTTTCTATTTTTATATAGAGTTCATTTTTAGGTTACACAGAAACCAGCAGTGAAAACTGCCTCACTCACTCAACTGTCAGAAATGATAGCATTTCAAATTGGTAGCCTTTCAATTTCAGTATGTTTCCTCTCACCTCTGCATGATGGCACCATTGTGACAAGTTGAACTGGTTGAGGGGGGTTGATAAAGTTAGTCTGTGATAGTGTCCTTCACCTGTGCTTAGAACTCATTTTCTCTACACTTTCACACACAAGCTCCTGCAGTTGGATCGTGAGAAAGCTAGAACTTTGGAAATCCATCCTCAGCTATGACAATGCACAAGTTGCCTCTCTGAACACCAAAAGCAGCTTAGGAAAACCCTCACAGAGTGCATGCAAGAGATGAAGACTGGAGCCATGCTGTGCGATTCCAGTTTTGTTTTTTTCCCCCTCCACTAATCATCTTGACACCTAAAGTGAATGAAGAAATCAAGAATAACATTTTCCTCAGCTGTTGTTGCCTGCAAGGGGGAGATTGGAAAGCTGGTAAACAAGGTCTGACCTTGCCTGATTCCCTTCAGCTGTTTGTGTGCAGTTTTTGACTGAAGAACCATTTATGAAGCACCTTTATGCTACTCCATGGTTTTTTTTTTTCTTTAAGGCCTATGATTTTATCTTGGCTGCATGTGGTGCATGAAAACAGGGAAAGAGACATTTTAGAAATGGGGTAAGAGAAATTTCAGAATGAAACCCCTATGACCCTTTGGTTTTCCACACAATAAAATAAACATTTTGGAGGAACATGAAATATGTTGATCATTATTAGTCATGAAAATTCTGATTCAACAGTGCCAATAATGCTAGAACATGATTAGTGTTTAAAGATTAACAAAACCCCAAAAATAAACTTTATACTGAAGGATAATATCCCTACAAGACATGTTTGAGTGTTCATTTGTTCATATTTCTACCTGTATACTGTGTACAGATTTTATTTTAAAAGAAAAACAAAAAAAATGTCCTTGGATGCTGATATCTCTCTCTCCCCGAGGTTCAAATATCACACTGAGTACAAATTACACAAAAGAATCTAAGATTGTGACGTCACACACTACAGGACTTACCAAGGCTGAGATCTAGTGGATACATTGCTTCTATATTATTGTAAACAACCCTGAATATGCCGAGTGTCAAGCTTTTGAGTGTAAAAATAAGCCTGATCATTGAAGCAGTGAACACGCATGCGTGTGTGCACATACACCCCAACCTTTGGGAGCGTTTTCAGCACAATTAAATATTCTCTCTGCATTCAACCCATCTGAAGCAGTGAACACAGAGAGAGAGAGCGAGAGAGAAAGTGAGTGCGTGCACGTACAGTGCCACCCGGGATTATTATTATTAAGAATTAGAAGGCTTTATTTGATGGCTCTGTGTAACAAATGTAAATGGTGTTCTCGTATACCGATTAGGTCACAGGTGGATATTCGGTTTCAGTGCAAGTGGTTGTGGCCAGATAAGCCTAGTTTTAGCAATATCATAACTCTTAAAATGGATACCGTTATAAAATTTTATTTTTAAACGTGTGGTGAGGGCACATTAGGGCACTTCTTATGATCAGCAAACAGCGTTTATTTTTAGGTTTTGTTTGACTAAACTTTACAAAAGGCTTATAAGGAATCATTACCAACTTAGAAAAATATTATAAGCACAGCTACCACCCTGAATTCCCTGAAAAAAGTTGACACTAAAATGTAAATAAACACAGAATGCAATGACAAAGCCTTTTCAACCTATATTCAATTGAATACAAAAGACAAAATATTCAAGTTTTTTTTTTTTTGTAAATACACATATTCCAAATTTGATGCCTACAAAACATTCCAAAAAATTTGGAACAAGGGCAACTTTTTTTTTCTGGTGTTTACCACTGTTATATCACCTTTTCTTTTAACAAGTCAGTAAGTGTTTGAGAACTGAGGACACGGATTAATAAATATTATTATTATTATTATTATTAGTAGTAGTAGTATTTATTTCGAATATGAAAAGCAAAGTAATAAAAAAAGAAAAAGAAAATAAACATTTTAACATAATACATATTCGAAAAGGAGTGAGAAGAAGTATAACTTATAAACGCACACCCCTTCTCCTTAAATAATGAATAATAATAATCTTCCTTGTTACCTGTCTAGATGCTCATGCCTGATACTTATAGATAAATAAAATGTATTTCTGACTTTGTATTTAGAAAAACCTAAATGTAATTTACATATATCCATACACATACATACATACATACATACATACATACATACATACATACATACATACATACATACATAAGCATAAACACATATGTATACACATACACATACATATACACATATACATCCCTATAAACACACACCTCCCTACACATACATACATATATCCATATAAAATATATCTATTATAAGCATACACCTTCACATACAGTAAGCATGTACAACCTATGCACACAGACACGAAAAGTAACAGAAAAGTGTTCTCATAACCCTTAGTGCTACCCATCACCTCCCTCATCCCTGTACCTCTTGAAAATAGTATCTTTGAACCTCATTTTAAACTGTTTCATGTTTGGACACTGCTTCAACTCCATGGTGAACCTGTTCCATAGTCTCACCCCGCTAACTGAAACACAAAAACTTTTCCTGTTTGTACGAAATAAAGTTAAATTAAAGTTAATTTTTCCCCTTAAATTATAACTCCCCTCATGGATACTGAATAATTTTTGTATATTTATTGGTAATAGATTATTTTTAGCTTTGAACATTATTTGAGCTGTTTTATAATCCATGATGTCTGTAAATTTTAGTAATTTGGACTGTAACTTTGGAGATCACATCATCTGTAATATCAAGATTCAGAGAATCTGGAGAAATCTCTATAAGCAAGGGACAAAGCCAAAAACCAACACTGGATGCCTGTGATCTTCAGCCCCTCAGGTGACTGCATTAAAAACAGACATAATTCTGTCATGAAAATCACTGTATGGGCTCAGGAAGACTTCCGAAAATCATTGTCTGTGAGCACAGTCTGTCACTGCATCCAGAAATACAAGTTAAAACCATACATAAACAATATCCAGAAGCACTGCCACCTGCTCTGGGCCCAAGCTCATTTATGATGGACTGAGTTAAAGTGGAAAACTCTCCTGTGGTCTGGAAATCATGGACACCACATTCTCCAGGTTAAAGAGGAGAGGTGCCATCCGGCTTGTTATCAGTGCACAGTTCAAAAGCCAGCATCTGTGATGGTATGAGGGTGCGTTAGTACATTTGATATGAGTAGCTTGCATATCTGGGAAGGCATCATTAATGCTGAATGATATATACATGTTTCAGGGCAATATGCTGCCATCCAGACAAAATCTTTTTTCAGGGAAGGCCTTACTTATTTCAGCAAGACAATGCCAAACTACATTCTGCACATATTACAACTGCCTGGCTCCATCATGTCAGAAAGGCAGATGAATATAAAAGCAGCAAAGAGTTTAATCAGGCAAAGCTGGCAGACAAATAAAAAATGTAAGACAAAAGGCAGAGTCAAAAAACAGGCAATGGTCAAGCAAAGAACAAACAGGATATCAAAGGCAAGATCAAAAGGCAAAGTCCAAAAACACAAACAGTCAAAACCAGAATCAACACTATGGAACAATGAAGGCTTGGTAATGTCATGCAAGGATACGCTAAGCTATTACTTCATAAAGAAACTATGAAAACTAAAGTCCTTAAATACTGAGTACTGTGAACAGGTACAAATGATTAGAATTCAGGAAACTGTGAGCAGTGAGGTGCAGGGTGGGTGCTGTCGTCCATGGTGGCCATATCTAAAGGCCTCTGTGAATGCTGGAAAATGGAGTCTTGAGTGCTTGCAGGTGCAGGTGTGACACATAGTAAAAGCATCTGGGTGCTGTCAAGTATGCAGGTGACATATGGATGTAATTGTGGCAGAGAGTTTATTACAACAAGCAGGTGAACAAATCCAAATCTCCAGGCAAAGGGCAAAAATACAAAATGCAATCAGAAAACCAGAGCAACAATATAAACAAACAGCTTGGTATGAACAGACACAAGGTACTGAGTGTGTACTTCGCACTGTGTGTGTAGAGACAGTCCTTATATACTGTGCAGTAATGAGGCAGCAATATGGAACAGGTGTGTGTGTGTGTGTGTGTGTGTGTGTGAGATAATCATTATTCCAGAGACTGAGAGCGGTGTGCGGCAGCCATGTTTGGAGTCTTGCGTGTGAGCAGGTGCAGACATGACAGGTGCTAAATTGTCCTGTCTTCAATCCAGACATGTCTCCCATTGAAAAAATAAAATGGTGCATTATTACATTACAGGTATTTAGCAGACACTCTTATCCTGAGCAACATACCCAGAGCAGCCTGGGGTGAGGTGCCTTGCTCAAGGGCACTTTAGCCATTCCTGCTGGTCCAGAGAATCAAACCAGCAACCTTTTGGGCCCAAAGCTGCTTCTCTAACCATTAGGCCATGGCTTCCCCATGATAAACTGCCAAATATGATAAATTCTTTATCAGGCAGGAATGGGACATTTAATTTTCAAAACTACAGCAATTGGTCTCCTCAGTACTCAAATATTTACAAAGTTTTGTTAAAAGTAGAGGTGATGCAACATTGTGGTAAACATGCCCTGTCCCAACTTTTTTGAAATGTGTTGCTGGCATCAAATTCAAAAGGAGCATATATTTTTCAAATAACTATAAAATTATTTAATTTCAACATTTGATATATTGTCTTTGCATTCCATTGCAACCCTGCTGTAGCAAATTCTTTTACGAGGAACTTTCACATACAGCAAATTAATTTTGTGTCCCCCACCTTTAAGAAAAAGAAGAAGAAGTAGAAGAAGTCTTTATTTGTTACATGTACAGCAAAATTCCTCCTCTGCATTTAACCCATCTGAAGCAGTGAACACGCATGCAAACACAAGTGAGCAATGAGCACACACACACCTACACACCAGGGCTTTACATTAACTTTTTTGCTCACCAGCCACTGTGGCTAGAGGTTTTCCTGAGTCACTAGCCATTCAGCCTTTTCACTAGCCACAATTTTGTTGCCAGGAAATCAGTTTTTTCTTCACCATGATACGTTAAAGTTCGGAAGATCTAGATTTAATTATGAATGGCAGCGTATAATATATCTCTACAGTAGCACTCAAGTATTCAGTGCTGTTAAGGTAGCTCCCTATATGAAAACATGCAACCAATTCAGACA
>JANZLB010000010.1:5396535-5407402 GCA_026167865.1 Notarius quadriscutis
GTCAGCTGGGATAGGCTCCAGCTTGCCTGCAACCCTGTAGAACAGGATAAAGCGGCTAGAGATAATGAGATGAGATGCACTTTAAGCTTAAATCATCAAATTTAGACATGTAAAAACCACCACCACCACCACCACCTAGGAATTGGCAGAGCCTAGGACTCTGGTAAGGCTTACAGGTTTTTAAACAATCAGGGGAGCAGAGTTAAAAACCAATAGGAGAGTAAACCTAATTAAAAATTATGTTTATTACACAATAAAACAACCCAGAATTGAATCTTTAATACCACCAATAGACTACTAAAAAAAGAAATAAAATGAAAGCAGACCAGCAAGAACACTTAAATGACTGGTTCACAAGAGAGTTAAAATCCCATTTAAAAGTTCAAGTCCATTTCAGCAGCTCCTCCTGTGTCCACGCTTCTCTGTCACTCAATATCCTCCTTGCATGCCTCTCAAGCCAATCCAAAGCTGTCAGATCTGAGGAGGAATAGACAGACAAGGTGAGTAGTGTGTTCCCCACTGCCATGCTACACTAACTCCAGCGACGTCTCTCCCTGATCTCCCTCACTGTGACTGCCTTCCCAATATGACAAAGGATACTCATGGTTTTCCTGGGCAGCAGATATCTAGCTGCCGACCCAGGCCTGAGTGAAACAACGTTGGATGCTGGCTACTGACTCCCAGGAGGACCACTTCTCTGATGACTGTTCTCTCCAGCGTCTGCTGTGGCCTGCATGCACCCCTGCTCTCTCCTTTTCTGATTCATGAGAGTTGTTAGTCAATTCAAAATGAACACTTCTCAGTGCAAGATTGCAGAGAATTTAAGTCTTTCAAAATCAACAGTAAATAATATTTTGAAAATATTCAGGGAATTCAGAGACATCTCAGCGTGTAAAGGGTAAGTTCAGAAACCACTCCTGAATGTGCATGACCTTCGAACCCTCAGGCGGCACTACCTGAGAAACTGTCATGCTAATGTGACCATGGTAATAGCTTGCTGGATGATGTAGGCTTGAGCTGAAAGATGTGGAAGATCAGGTGAATACAGTGGGAACTGGGTAGTTTGAGACAAACAACAGAAGGGTTAATGATGCTCTCAATTTCAAAGGGACCAATGAACTGGGGTGAGAGCTTCTTGGACTGGGCCTTGAGAGGGATATCCCTAGCAAAGCACCAAACATTCTGACTGGGCTGGTAGTTTGGTGAAAAGGCCCTGCAGTGGTCAGCCAGGAACTGATTGTGGACAGAGGAGCAGAAAAGGGCCACCCGAGTGTCCTTCCAGATTCTCCAGCACCGGTGTATAGGTGGGCCTGTACTGATGGCACAACAATCTCATCCTTGTGTGCAGGGAACAGCTGTAGCTGGTACCCCAGGGAGGCCTTGAAGAGTGATGTGCCAGTGGCCGAGTCAGCGAGGAAGTTGTGTGCATACTCAATCCAGGGCAGGTGGCTGCTCAAGCCGAAGGGTTATTGGTAGCAGCACAGTGCAGGACAACCTCCAGATCTTGGTTGGTGTGCTCCGTTCTGCCCATTGGTCTGTGGATGGAACCCAGAGGAGAGGCTGGCTGCAGCACCACAGGCACGGCAGAAGGCCTTCCAAACTTGGGATATGAATTGTGGACCCTGGTCAGATACGATGTCGGCAGGGATGCTGAGGCAGAAGACATGGTGTGTGAGGGGCTCGGCTGTTTCCTTGGCAGAGGGATGCTTTACAGCAATGAAATGGGCAGCCGTGGAGAAATTATCAGTATTGGTTAGGATGGTGGAATTCCCTTGAGAAGGGGTAGACCAGTGATGAAATCCAGCATGATGTGAGACCATGGGCAACTGGGCATCAGACTTTCCTCCTCAAAGACTAGGCTTTTCCTGGATACCGATTTTGTACCAAATAATGAGTCTGGTCAACTGTTGACATCACGTGTTTCAAATCACATCATTATTTAATTGTTTTACCTCATTATTAGCCCTAAATTGCCCCTGTCCCAACTTTTTTTGGAATGTTTAGCAGGCCTGAAATGCAGAAATGGATGTACATTAACAAATGAAATGAAGTTCAACAACAAAACATGAAATATCTTGGGTTTATTCTGTATGCAATGAAATACAAGTCAAAGTAGATTTATAAATCACTTCCTTCCTTGTTTACTTGCATTTTCCATACCATCCCAACTTTTTCTGATTTGGGGTTGTAATTTAATAGGTTAGCAAGGAAGTTTGATGCTTATAAATGTGTCACATTATCATTGTTTGAGAATTAACAGTATACCTATCACTGATTCTGAGCAAAGCTAGTCATATATTAACTGGAAGCTTAGAAATATAATCACACTACATCACAGCAGGTTCTATAGTTTTGCCAAATATTGAATCATTGGATTAAGAATGGAAATCACATCATGTGATGTGAAGCCTGAGGTTTCACCCTTAGAGGAATGGTTAACTGCAGTGTTCCATTTGATTAACATAATCTCATGCTGCTTTTGTGGGTATGTAGTAAAGTTTGTTTTGCTGCCTGTGTGTGTTTTTTATATATATATATATATATATATATATACACACACACACACACACACACACACACACACACACAATAGTGCTTTTATTAGGATTTCCTGTTGAGCTTTCGTTGAATTCAAAATATTTCCTTTTTCTTCATTTTAAACTTTAACCACCTGTCTCACTCACTTGCTTGGAGTTATATCACAGAACTGTTAGGTCAATTTTCAGTTTCGGTGTTCTTTAATTTGTATCTGTAACAACTTTCTAACTTTGGGAAGCAGGCTTCAGAACAGGAGAGTTCTTTTATTGTAGTACACTTTTCAGTGACAAACACACACATGATGGGGTGTCATAACTCTCTCTAATTCCTGCCTGTCTGAAAGACACACAGAGACACAGATTAATAGATAGCCAGTGATTTGACACAGGTGCACCTCATCACATGTTACCTGCTGGTTCAACCTGCCTCCTCGCTGTTCACAGCCGATGGTCGACCACGCCCCTGCTGCCACATACTCCCACCATCTGACTCAGGCCGGGGAGCCCTCTGGCCTACAGCCGACTACTCCCCCCGGTGGGAAAGGTAATCCGCCACCACCATCTGTGTCCCTGGTCTGTGGACCACCTTGAATTTAAAGGGCAGAGGGTGAATGGGCGTCCTAGCAGGTAGTAGCAGAGAGTGAGGACCGCCCACTTGATGGCCAGACACTCCTTTTCTATGGTGCTGTACTTCGATTCTCGCATGGAGAGCTTATGGCTGATGTACAGCACTGGATGCTCCTCCCCCTCCACCACCTGGGACAAAATGGCCCCCAGCCCCTCTGTCTGACTCATTGGTCTGTAAAACAAAGGGGAGAGAAAAGTCAGGAGAATGCAATAGCGGGTCCCCACACAAAACTGCCTTTACCTGAGCAAAAGCCCGTTCGCACAGCTCCGTCCACTGGACCGGATCTGGCGCCCCTTTTTAGTGAGGTCAGTCAGTGGGCTGGTGATGTCCAAAAAGTTAGGCATGAACCACCTATGATAGCCAGGCAGCCCCAGGAACTGAATCACCCCCTTTTTGGCCTTAGGTCGTGGGCAGGCCACAATTGCTTCAGTCTTATCAATTTGGGGACACACCTGCCCATGACCCAAGTGAAAGCCCAGATACTGTACTTCCACCTGTCCAATTGCACACTTTTTTGGGTTTGCTGTGAGCCCAGTGCACCTCAGTGACCTCAGAACCACCATCGGATGTTGTATGTGCCACTCTTAATCATTACTATAATGATTATATCATCCAAATAGGCTGCCGCATATGCACTGTGGGGATGGAGAATTCAGTCCATGAGATGCTGAAACATCGCTGGAGCCCCAAACAACCCGAAAGGAAGGGTGACAAATTGGTGTAAGTCAAACGGAGTGGAAAAGGCTGTTATCTCACGGGATAATGGAGTCAAGGGGATCTGCCAATATCCCTTTGTCAAATCCAGTGTCAAGTAAAAGTGAGCCACGCCTAACTGATCGAGGAGTTCATCAATGTGGGGCATCGGACATGTGTCAAATTTAGACACTGCATTAACTTTTCTGTAGTCCAAACAGAACCGGACTGACCCATCGGTCTTGGGAACCAAGACTACTGGGCTGCTCCAGTTGTTGTGCAACTCCTCAATTACTCCCATCTTAAGCATAGCCTGAAGTTCATCTCGAGCCACATTTTTCTTTTGTTTGTGGAGCCGATATGGGTGGCTGCACACCACCACCCCTGGGGGAGTCTCAATGTGGTGTTCTATGAGGTTAGTGCAACCAGGGAGGGGCAAGAACACTTCAGAGAATTCCTCCTGCAAACTAATTACCTGTTCTCTCTGGGACGGTGAGAGGTTGTCTCCACAGGGGACCGGGATGAATTGGGCCGTGCTTTTTGGACTTACCTCTGGTCCCAGCTCCACCCTCTCTGGAACTACCATCGCCAGAGCCACAGGAACCTCTTCTCTCCACAGTTTCAGGAGGTTGAGGTGGCAAATTTGACATGCGTCACACTTATCTGGACGTTTGACCTCATAGTCGACCTCCCCAATTCGCCGTGTGACTTCAAAGGTCCCTTGCCACTTGGCGAGCCTTTCTGAGCTTGAGGTGGGTAGGAACACAAGGACTTTATCTCCTGGTGCAAATTCCCTTAGCTGTGCCCCTCTGTTGTACAGGTGAGCTTGACATTCTTGGGCCTGTAGCAAATTCTCCTGGGTTATGTGACTCAGTGCATGGAATTTTGCTCTCAGGTCAAGAATGTATTGAATTTCATTTTTACTTTGAGAAGGCCTCTCCTCACAATTTTCTTTAATGATGTCTAAGACACTATGGGGCTTGTGCCCATACAACAATTCAAATGGGGAAAACCCAGTGGAGGCTTGTGGGACCTCACACACTGCAAACAATGGAGCACCAAGCCACCTGTCCCAATTTTTGGCATCCCTATGAATGAACTTATGAATCATGTTCTTATGTTTGGTTAAATCGTTCAACCAGCCCATCTGTTTGCAGATCATAAACACTAGTATGAATCGATTTAATCCCCAATAATTCATACAATTTGCACAGTGTGCATGACATAAACGTAATGCTTTGATCAGTCAGGATTTCTTTCAGAATCCTGACTTGGGAGCTAATGCGGAAAAGTGCCTCTGCAACACTGTGTGCTGAGATATTGCGGAGAGGCACTGCTTACGGGTATCGCATTGCATAATCCACAATGACAAATAAAAAGCGATACCTGTGTGCAGATTGATTTAATTGTTTGATGAGATACATGCCAATTCTCTCGAAGGGGATCTTGATCAGTGGCAATGGGTACAATGGTGCTGTTGGTGTGGCCGCTGGGTTTACCGGCTGGCATTCGCGACGAGCTGCACACCACTTGTGGACATTGGCCTGAATCCTTGGCCAATAGAAATGGGCCATGAGTTGATTTAGTGTTTTATCCTGCCCCAAATGCCCAGCCATAGGATTATGTTGAGCCACATGGAATAAAAGTTCCCTGTGGCTCTTTGGGACCAACAACTGTGTTATCTGTTCTTAAGTTTGAATGTCCTGCATCACTTGATGCAGCCTATCCTTGATAATACAAAAATACAGGCAGGAAAGTGCAACATTAGGCTGGGGGATTTGGCCATCAATTACTTTAACATGGTTAAAGGTGTATCTTGGAGACTCGGCATGCGCCTGCTCCAATGGGAAGTCCCCTAAGGGATTCCCCAGAGAGGGCGGAGGGCTCACCCCACTCTCTGTGTCATCATGATGTGGAGTTGATGCAGAAGTGCCTGAGACTGCCTCCCCAGCCAACGTTGCAGGGGGATCTCCACAGGATGTGATACTGCAGGATTCACCCACTATTATTTGTTTCATTAATGTTTTAAGCACCGGCCAATTGATCCCCAGGATCAGTGGGTCAGCGAGACTCAGACTAACCATGGTCTCTATGCTATGCTTTTCTCCCTGGAAGTGGATAGTGACGGGCATCAGTGGATATTTTTGTATATCACCATGCACACACTTAACCTTCACCAAATGTGTATTCCCCAGTGCCCCACATTGAGTCAGGTTTTGATGTATGGAGATCTGATTACAACCTGAAATCACCAAAGCCTGATGTGTACCCCTTTGAATACTCACAGTTATGTATGCCCCCACTTAATCAGGGGAAGCCTGAAATGCATCAGGGATGCAAACAAGTAGCCCCACCTCCTTGTGGAAGTGCTGATTCCCCACCTTCCCTCCACACTCAAAGAGCTGCCCAGGCCCACTCGTGGTTCCGGTGGGCATGGATAAGTTCATCTGTGGAGAGAGAGAGGGGGTTAATGGTGGCACAGATACAGGAGGTTTCGGGGGAGTTAGCCCCTGTTTTGGGGGGGGGGTAGGGGAGGGGCAAGGAGAGGGAGGGGAAGAAGGTGAAGGTGAGAGAAAGGAAGTTGCAGCACAGCCTGCTTCTGGATAGGCTGTCAGATGATCCTCAGTCAGTCGGACCGCCTCCTTCAGCGATGTCAGTCAGTGACACCGGATCCACATTGGCACCCTGCTCAGCAGCTGGGCAGCGAACTGCTCCAATGTCACTCACTCATTGATGGAATCGATGTTGCCCTCACCAGCCAACAGCAACTGCCAGCAGGCATCTCGGAGCTGTTGGGCAAATGCAAACAGCTGGCTCACTTTGCTGTAAGCCAGTGAGTGGAAGTGCTGGCACTGCTCTTCTGGGCCATGTCCAACCTGCTGTACAATGGCTTACTTCAGGTGGGGGTACTTTAGCATGTTGGTGGCCAGGAGCTGTTGAGCCAAAGCTGGGCTTCCCCCGACAGGAGCAGCAGAAGGCAAGCTGCCCACTGAGACGTTGGCCACAAGCTTGCCTTTGCAACATGCTCAAACAGCTTGAGGAAGGCATCGGGGTTGTCCTGCGGGCCCATCTTCGCCAGCTGGACGGGTACGCTGGCCACAGGAATGACCACTGGAGCACCCACAGACTGGATCCAGCTCTGTATCACTTGCTGGTCCTCTGCCTGGGTTTCAAGCAGAGCCTGGAAGCACCAGCCCTGATCTACTGTCAGCATGACAAGGGCATGCTGCTGGTGCTGGAAGTCTTCGACAAGCATTTGGAGTAGCCTTTTGACTGGTTTGGCTCCCATGGCAGTGTACATTCTTCAGTCCAAGGTTTTGGCACCAGTGTAACAACTTTCTAACTTTGGGAAACAGAGGAACGGGAAGCAGGCTTCAGAACAGGTGAGTTCTTTTCTTTTATTTTAGTACACTTTTCAGTGACAAACAGTCATGTGATGGGTTGTCACAACTCCCTCTCTCTCATTCCTGCCTGTCTGAAAGACACACACAGACACAGGTTAATAAACAGCCAGTAATTTGACACATGTGCACCTCATCACATGTTACATGCTGGTTCAACCTACCGCCTCGCTGTTCATAGCCGATACTCGACCATGCCCCCACTGCCACAGTCTGTCTTCAGAAACTTTGCTGTAGCTGCACGGCAGGGCGACAACATCTTCAAAGCCAGACGGTGACGTCTTCAAAGCCAGGTGGTGGGTTAGCAATGTCTTTAAAGCCGGGCAGCGGGGTGGCAATGTCTTCAAAGCCAGACGGCGGGGTGACGATGTCTTCAAAGCCAGGCGACCAGGCGAAGAGCTCATCTGCGCTGAAATCTGGGGCAGAGGCTGCCTTGTTGGCCTTTGGCACAGGCTCTGGAACTGGCTGTGGAGCAGAGGTTGTCCTGTAGGCCTATGGCGTGGGTTCTGGAATTGGCAGTTGAGTAGAGGCCACCCTGTCGGCCTCTGGAACTGGTTGTGGAACAGAGGCTGTCCTGTCAGCCTCTGGAGAGAGCTCTGGAGTGACAGCCTCCTCTGCTGTGATGGCCTCTGGAGGGAGCTCTAGAGTGATGGCCTCATCTGCTGCATTGGCCTCTAGTGTCTTAGCCCCCCAGTTGTTTTCATGGGGCTCTTCCTTCCCTAGAACCTGAAACAGGTGTGAGTATGGCACCAAATAACTAGGAGTTTCTGAGGCATGGGTGTTCCACCAGGATCAAGTACTCAGCCCATAGATGTGCTTGTTTCGTGAGCCAGTGAATCATATAGCCAGTCCAGACATGCTCTGAAGGTCAGAATAGAAGAGCACACATTGTAGTAGGGAACCCATTTGGGAGCCACTCCAGCCCATCATAGGGTGCCAAGATGTCCAACCCTAATTGCTGCAGGGAAAATACTAATCTGAGTAGAGGCATGAAAACCCAGGCATCATGTTGAGCAATGTTCTGGTTCTCTTCCACTATATCCATGGTGTGGCGAAGTATTCTGTCTGTCAGGTGAAGTATCCTGTCACTTAGGCGAGATATACTGTCAGGAGGATGCAGGTAGATTAGAGGCAGATGTATTCACAGAAGAGTGTCTTAATTAAAAGAGAAACAGTAGACAGGCATATGATCCAAATCAGCAGGCTGCAATTGTAAACAGAGAACAGGCAAAGGGTCAGGTGAAGCACAAGCAAGTTAAACAGGGCTAGACAAGATTAGAATCAAAGCACAGAACAGGAATCAGGAGGATAACACAGTAACAAGGCTTGGTAATGGTGACTAGCAACACAATACTTAGCCAAGTAAGTTAGTACTCAGCGTCCTGATATGTGCACGCTGATTGCACCTTAATCTGAGGCAGGTGTTAGTCATTAGAGGTGCGTGCTGTTAAGAGCATGCATAAGTGATAGTTCATTGCGTGTGCTGTTCAGAGTGCACGTGAGAGAAAGTCTGTTGCATGTATCAATGTGCACAGCTGTGACACCAATACAACCTAGGATACACTCAATAATTAATTATTAATATATTTAATAATAATAAAAAAACTATTGTAACTTCTTTAAAATACAACCTAAAATAATAAACAGAAATGTCTCAGCTCATATTGATGTCATGTAGGCAATTCCCAAAATGTCTGCAAAAATGGCTCCTACATTTTTTTAATAACCATTTTAAAAAAAAAAAAACATACAAAAATCAAATATATTTGAATCTCAGTTCCTCAGAATTGTTACTGTATGCTTAAATACAACAATACAAGACTATATTTTAACATTATTCTTGAATGAAATCAGATTATCAGTGGGATTTTTGCATAAATATATGAATACACACTGACCTGAGAAAAAGATAACACAAATAAATAGCAGAACCATTTCTGTGGTAACTAGTAACTATAAATCATGCTCCTCAACACATGATTCTCCATCTGATCATCCTCTTATCACATGTCTCTCATCATCACTCCTCTTGTCACTGATACATGGAAATCTACAAAACAACAACTGTTGTGTGCCTTCCTGTAACATATAGGACTTGGGAGAGGTTTGAGGATCCATGTGTTGGAGGTGCTTTGGGTGACAACCCAGTATCCAAAAGAAATGCCAAAGTTATATATCTTGTAGCATGAACACAATGGGTAAAATCCAATGTATATCCCAAAAAAAAATGCAAACGCTATTTTGGCAGCAGGGGTGTGGTCAAACATCGGTCTGTGAATGGAGGGCAGAGTCAGGGAAGGTAAGTGGCAGATCACTGCACCTGACGTGAATTAACCTGTGTTTGTGTGTCTCCCCCAGTAAGCCGCTGAAAAGCACAAATAAAAGTTTTTTGTGAGAACTCAGTTTTGGCCTGCTGTGCTTCTGTGCTCCACCCACCTTCAACTATTTCTACAGTGGTGCCGAAACCCAGGACGGAGTACAGAAGAGAACAGCCTCAAGGAGTCCTCCCCCTTCAAGGACCTGGTCCATGCCCTCACCACAGCCCAACAGAGCCAGCACCAGGCGCTGGTCCCCCTCCGGAAGGAGCAGGAACAACGGTTCGAAACCCTGGTGCTAGCGCAGCAGGAAGATCTCCAGGCGTTCCGGCACCTACTCGCGTCGGCGGTGTCCACCATCACCACTGCCACGGACCCTCCCCACCTCACCCTAACGAAGATGGGTCCGCAGGACGATCCCGAAGCCTTCCTCACTCTTTTTGAGCAGGCAGCAGAGACGTGGGGTTGGCCGGTGGAACAGCACGAGGTGCGCCTCCTCCCCTGCTAACGGGCGAGGTGCAGCTGGCCGCGCTACAGCTCCCCGCCGATAGCCAGCTGGTCTACACCGACCTCTGCAGGGCCGTCCTCCTATGTGTGGGGCGCACCCCGGAGCAGCAATAGCAGTGCTCCCACGCGCTGCGCCTGGAGGAGGTCGGCCGGCCATTTGCGTTTGGCCAGCAGCTCTGGGACGCCTGCCGGCGGTGGCTGAGGGCCGACAACCGTGACGCCAAGGGAATCAATCATCGACCTGGTGGCGCTGGAACAATTCATCGCCCGACTTCCGGAAGGAACAGCGGAATGGGTCCAGTGCCATCGCCTGGTGTCGCTGGATCAGGCCATCGTGCTGGCGGAGGACCATATGGAGGCTGTTCCAACGGCAGGACAGCGTGTCTCCTCTTCTCCCCTCTTTTCTCTCTCTCTCTCTCTCTCTCTCTCCCTCCTTCTGTTCCTCATCCTCGCCTCATTCCCCCACCACGGAGGCGGGGGCCGGCTCCACCCCAGCCGGCCCACCGTACCCTACCATTTCCTACTTCTTTGCCTGTGTCTTCCCCCCCTCAGGTGAGTGAGCTCCGAAACACTGGTGCAGAGGGAGAGCCTGGGCCGGTATGCTGGCGCTGCGGGTAGCCAGGGCACCTCCAGCATCAGTGCTCGGTCATGGAGGTGGGCGTGGTGGTCCGGATCCCCAACGCGCCAGAGACTGCCCTCGATCGGGCTGGAGCGTATCGCATACCGGTGAGTATCCAAGGGGATACGTATCAGGCTTTGGTGGACTCCGGCTGTAATCAGACCTCA
>JANZLB010000010.1:5716761-5729889 GCA_026167865.1 Notarius quadriscutis
TTCCACCAGCTGCTGCATTTGTTATTTATTGTTAAAGCAGAGCTGCAGTAAAATGTTTGATTTGTAATTTATTTATTTGTAATTTATGTTCATGTTGATGACTGGCAGCGAGTTCTTAAAAATAAAACTGCACTTTCCACGTTTTTTTGTATTATGATGTTTTTATTTTTATGAAAAATGCTTGGTTTTCACCGATCCCGTAGTCATATCAATATTGAGATATCTGGCATGAATATCGAGATATGAAATTTTGTCCATATCGTTCAGCCCTGGTGTGCGCGCACGTGTCTCTGTCTAAAGAGACGTTAAAGCTGAAAAGCAAAAGGAAGCCAAGTGTGTGAGAACATCCTCTCTCACATGCTGTGCTTCTGTACTCCACCCATATCAGGGACTTATTACAGTAGTGCCGAAAGCTGGGAGTATGGAAGGGAACCACCAGATGGAGTTGCCCCATTTAAGGATCTCCATGCCCTCGCTACCACCCAGCAGAACCAGCATCAAGCACTGACCGCCCTCCAGAAGGAGCAAGAGCAATGCTTTGAAGCCTTGATGCTGGCTCAGCAAGAAGATCGCCAAGCATTCCAGCATCTGCTCGCAGTGGCAGGAGCTTCAACCACCACCACAACAGACCTTCCTCACATCACCCTCACAAAGATGGGCCTGCATGACAATCCAGAAGCCTTCATCGATCTCTTTGAGCAACCAGCCAAAATGTGGGGGTGGCCGCTCAAGCAGTGCGCTGTGTGCCCCCTCCTGCTCATGACTGGTAAGGTGCAGCTCACAGTGCAGCAGCTCCCTGCTGATAGTGGCTCATGTACACCAACCTAAAGAGAGCCATCCTGCAGTGTGTTGGCTGCTCCCCGGAACAGCATCGCCAGCGCTTCCAGACACTGACATTGGAGGTTGGCCATCTGTTTGCATTTGGCCAACAACTCCAAGACATCTGCCAGCGGTGGCTGAGGGTAGAAGACTGTGACGCCGAAGGGATCATCAATCTGGTGGCACTGGAACAGTTAATCTCTTGACTTTTGGAAGGAATGGCAGAGTGCGTCCAGTGTTATCACCCAGCATTGCTAGAACAAGCCATTGAACTGGCAGAGGACAATCTGGCAGTGGTTCTGATGGCAGGTGGACAAGGCACCTCTCCTCATTTCTTTTCCCTCTCTCTCTCCTTCCCTTTCCTGCCCCATTCCCCCACCATGGAGGAGGGGGCCAGCTCCTCCCCAGCCAGCCCGTTGCACCCATGGTGTCCTCCCATCTCCCTCTTCCATGTCTGTGTCTTCTCCCCCTCAGGTGAATGACACCCATAACGCCAGTGCAGAGGGAAAGCCTGGGCCAGTGTGCTGGCATTGTGGGGAGCCAGAGCATCTCCAGGGCTCTGCGATGGAGGTGGGAGCTGTGAGCCAGATCCCCAATGCACCAGAGACCGCCCCTGATCAGGCCAGAATGTACCACATATGTTCAAGGGGATACATATCACGTGTTGGTGGATTCCAGTTGTAATCAGACCTCAATTCACCAAAGCCTGATGCAAGGTGAGGCAATGGGGAGAGCACAAGCAGTAAAGGTGTTGTGTGTACACGAGGATATTCACAATTATCCTCTAGTGTCTGTCCATATTCTATTCCAGGGCCAAAAGCATAGAATAAAGGCGGTGGTTAATCCTTGTCTCACCCACTCACTGATTTTGGGGACTGATTGGCCGGGGTTTTGAACATTAATGGAACACATATTAGGGGGTGGGTCCTGCAGTAATATGTCATGGGGGGATCTTGGTGTGGCATTGACCAAAGAAGCTGTCACAGAGCCATCAACGTCAGCACCGCGTCAGGGCGATACAAGGAGTGAGGAGGTGAGGTGAACAGATGGGGTGGGGCCCTACAAATATACCACCCCAACCTATTGAAACACTTGAATGAGGGGGTCCCTGTGGCATTAGCGTTGGTAGTTCCGGAGAAGGTGGAGCTGGGGCCAGAGGTAAAAACAACCAAAACAACAACCCAAACTGCTCTGGTCCCTTGTGGAGACCACCTCTCACCGGCCCAACTCACAGAAGTGGCCAAGTTGCAGGAGGAATTTTCCGACATGTTCTCACCATTTCCCGGCTGCATCCACCTCATAGTACACCACATTGAAATGCCCCCAGGGGTGGTGGTGCATAGCTGCCCTTACCATTTACCCAAACACAAAAAAAAGTGGTTCGGGATGAACTCAAGGCCATGCTCAAAAGAGGAATAATCGAGGAGTCACACAGTGACTGGAGCAGCCTGGTGGTCCTGGTACCCAAGGCTGATGGGTCGGATCAGTTCTGTGTAGACTATAGAAAAGTCAACATGGTGTCTAAATTCGATGCATACCCAGTGCTTCACATTGATGAGTTGCTCAGTTGGTTAGGTGCTGCCCACTTTTATTCAACACTGGACTTAATGAAGGGATATTGGCAGATCCCCTTGACTCCTCTATCCTGAGAGAAAATGACCTTTTCCACACTGTTTAGATTACACCAGTTTATCACACTTCCTTTTGAGTTATTTGAGGCTTCCGCTATGTTCCAGCAGCTCATGGACAAGATCCTCCGCCCCCACGCCACCTATGTGGCATGCGGAAGAGCCACTCAAATGGCCAATGGATGGCATCAATCAGCAAGTCAGTTGTCACTGCGGGGCAACTTTCATACCCCGTCAGGTCTATGGCACTTTTGTGCACCACTTAGCATCAGGTCTGGAGGTCCAGAGATACAACACGATGGGGCGCATCGTTTGTCTCACCTTACTGTGCGAGGCACTTCACTGGGAGAGGGGAATAGTACATGAGAGCTCATGAGGCCAGGCATTCCATGGCAGCTCGACTGGGCCATTTGTGCTGCCGCTACAGACAGCTCTGTTACTTTGGTGCAGGTCTTGTGGTCCATCTGCATTTCTGTGCATCCCAATGAAGCAGTCATCATCGCTAGCTATGGGCAGCCAACGATATCATAAACTAGGGTTGTGGCCTAATCCCTTGATTTTAAGGTCAGCCAAATTGTATCATAAACCTTAAATAACTTTAGTAAACTCTAGGATATTTTTCTCCCATGGGATGAGTCCTCATTTATTATATAACAATGACATGTATGCCTGCGATAACCTGGCGACTTGTCCAGGGTGTACCCCGCCTCTCACCCATAGTCAGCTGGGATAGGCTCCAGCTCACCTGCGACCCTGTAGAACAGGATAAGTGGCTACAGATAATAGATGGATGGATGTTCATATGCTTATGACACTTTTTGCACTTTGGCACTGACCAAGCTAGGGTTATCAGCCCATCTTTTCCATTTTCCATTTGCCAACATTCCAAATTTCTAAATCTATCCACATTTCATCTGTGATATATTTATTTCATTGCTTATTGGTTGCTTATTACTTCATAGGTTGACCTCCAGAACACTGGATGCCTATTTCAGTGGGCAGCAGAAAGGGTTCATGTTATGGTTGGGTCTTATTAGTAAGTAACTATAGAGCTGTTCATAATGAAACAGTAAGTCCCATGAGATGAAAGAGAAGGAGAGAAAGCTAATGTCCAAGCTTCCCCCTAAGGGCTTCACTGTTTCACATATGGTTTAATGGTTTGAAGCAAATGGAGGTGGAAACAAATAACAGAAGGATGGGTAGACCACTGAGTTTCATGGTCCAAGCTGAAAGAAATCAAGAATATGAAGGTGTGCCAAATTTCCCCCAACTTCCTCTGGATTTTTTCCACAATTCTTTCCACATATGTGGGATATGCATGGTCAATCTTTTGTGAACCATTTAATTAATTTATTTATTTATTAAGCATGGAAGCTCTAATTCATAGTAGTCCAATATTTTGGATTAACCAGTAACATTATCATTAACCAGTATAAATACTGCTATGCCAGTACCTAAGCTAAGAGCAACCATAACCTGAACAAGAAAAGGAAATCTCTTGTCTCTTAATTGAGTTCACAGATATGAGTCTCCATGATTCGGAACTTGAGAATCAGTGGAGTTTTTGGCACAAAAAATGGTATCTACAATCCATTAAAATACTGCATGATATCTGCATATCTCTTTTATGTGTTATCTCTTCAAATCATCCTTCACTGGGTTGTTGACATTATTATTACAATCAACCATATGCAACTATTTTACAAAAAGGTAAACAAATTTTAAAGGTAAAAAGTATTCCTTTATAAGTTGTTTTAGAGCAACTGAAAAAAAAATTGCACGCATATTCAGAATGATACTCAAGTACCCATTATCCATAACTGTTTATCCTATGCAGGGTCACAGGCAAGCTGGAGCCTATCCCAGCTGACTATGGGTGAGAGGTGGAGTACACCCTGGACAAGTTGCCAGGTTATCACAGGGCTGACACAGAGAGAAACAACCATTCACATCTACAGTCAATTTAGAGCCACCAATTAGCCTAACCTTCATCTCTTTGGACTGTGGGAGGAAACTGGAGCACCCAGAGTAACCCCACAGATACATGGAGAACATGCAAACTCCATACAGAAAGGCCCTCATTGGCCACTGGGCTCAAACCCAAAAACCTCTTGTTGTAGAGCAACAGTGCTAACCACTACACCACCATACTGCCTGATAAGCAACTAACAATAGTTAATTTTCCCCATGTAATTATCAATGTAAATTTTGGTACACCAATAGAGACAGAATGCAGGCCATAAATTAGGAAAGACCAAACAACACAAATCAAATATCCTATGAAATCAAAACATCTAACATGTGGCTGTCTAATGTTCTCATTAGCTCTGTTTTTTGTGATTTTGCACTATGACTTTTCAAACAAAGAAAGCCCTGGTCAAGTCACCCGGTCATCACAGGGCTGACACATAGTGACAAACAACCATTCACACCTATGATCAATTTAGAGCCACCAATTAGCTTAATGCCACACTCACAACCCACCATAAGTGTTTTGGACACGCATGGGTCACAGGGTTTGGTAGCTCACAGTCATACCGCAGAGTCGCGGTGAACCCGGGGGAAAATTTGGGGGAGGAGTACAGGCAAAGTACTTGTCAAGTACAAGTTGCATGCCTGACTTCCTCGAGGCGTGGGAAAAATTGTGCCGTTAGCCCGTGGAAAGCATATGTCTGATGCACGTGATCAGTGCGTTTTCAGTGTCTGTGGAGTGCATGTGACTTGTATTTTACCAGTTACCTGCACTAGGAGTACGAGCCACACTTGTGAAGCATGTGTGACACACGTGATTAGCATGTGACAATCACTCATGACTTGCGTGTGACACAAGCCAGGAGTGGGTATAAAAGCATGTCTGCAGCATTCTGCATCTGTCTTTTGACTGAAGAACATTGGATATTTTGTGGGAAAAATTTTTTAATTTTCAGTTTAAAGTTTAGAAAATGGGACCCAAGAAGAAGTGAGCAAAAGTGAAGTAACCCAGCCTGAAACAGCAGAGGGGTGTCAGTCCTGCATGCCTTGGCACATGCACCTGAAGCTGCACCTTGGGCTGTGCGCGTGCCAAACGAGCTTCAGCATGCGCGCCGTGAACAAGGCGCACCTGTCCTCAATCAGTGAACTAAATATTGGGCTATTTAAGGACTGCACTGAAGGTAATGCGATGCGAAGTATTACGCCACGTTCAGTTCACATTACCGAGCCTTTTTTTCCCCATGTTTGTGGTTTTCCTGGTTTCTCGAATCTTGTTCCTTTTTCTAGTTCTCGTTCTCGTGTTGCCTCCAACATCCTGTTTGTGCCTCGACCGAACCATTGCCTGTTTTCTCGTTTATGACCTTGCCTGCCGATTTGGACTGTTTGCTTTTGTGTGTGTTTCATGCACTCTATGTATAGATTGCACTGTATTATAATAAACACTTCTGCACTTACATCTGCCTCCCTCGCGCACTTGACAAGGGGGAGGAGGAGGAAGAATTTGATGATGATGGTAGCAGCACCGGCAAGCCCTGCACCGACAGGGAGAAGTATGCCTTCAAGCTGGCAGAAGGCACAGCACCCCGCCAGAGGTATTTTCACAGGTAAATACGAATTAAATCAATTACACTATAATACACATGCTTCAAACATTCATTTTGGTATCTATATGCTTATGTAATTAATATTATATATGCTGATTTTCATGGATGTTTCAGCTAACGATGCTCAGAAGTAAGGACACTGCAATCCCATCATCGCTGTCAGGCCATTGTGCCATGCTCAGTGATAAGGACAAGGACATCCCAACACCCCCTCCCACCACTCAGCAGGAATAGGAGCAGGACAGGTGCTCGGACTCAGAGTCAAAGTGTGTTTCAGTGCTCAAACTGTTGGGCTATTTAGCTGGGATTTTTTTTACAATGAAATAAAATGCGCTATTCCCTTATACTCATGTTTTATTATTTGATGTTTGCATGGTAAATTAACATATACTCAAATAAAACAGCAAATGAGGTGGTCTTCTTCCCTTCTACAATGCTACACACTACATGATCGGTTCCTTGGTTCCTCCCCCAATATATATATACCCAGAGTCTTGCCCCTCATGTCGCAGGTGGGTCACATGCGCTGCATGCACGCCACACAGAGGGGTAGAAAGTGAGATGTACTTCTGTCTTGAGGCCACACAAATAGCAAGTGTGGATACTTGTGTAGTACTTCTGAGGCATGTCACTCATACAATGACCATGCGTCACTCGTGCATCTTACTGTCATCGCAAAAAGCCCCTACTAGCTGTGCTGCTGACTTGGTTCAGGCATAGAAAAGGAGTACAGGTCCCGTATGTAGTGTATGCATTCTTGATTTTTTGCAAGACCTGTAGAATTTGCAGGTGCAGAACCAAAAGTCTCCACGGCCAGTCTGCGACCTTCTATGGCGCTGAACACGCGCAAGTGTCACGCAAGTCTCAGGCACGGTTTTGCCAATTTTTTTTTACTGTAGACCACCTGTAGTAGCACATACGGTGAGTTGTGAGTGAGCCTTAAGGATCACAACACTGTGAGCTGGCAGAACACAAAAATTATTTTTGAGTGGTTCTTAAAGCAGAACAGTAGTAATATAGAATAAATTCTGACCCTGAATTTTAGTTAAAGATTGGAAACTGATCCAGAAGCAAATAGGCAAAAATACAAGAAAAAAAAAAAAAAGAATGTGCTGTGTTTTGTGCTGGTGGTTGCTGTTGCACATACAGACAGGTAAGAGCTTCACTACCAATTCAACTCCAAATAAAATAAAATTTACCTTCATATTTATATTATATATACATTTTCATATACAAACATGAACTCAGTCTTTGAGTCTCCAATTCCAGCACAGCAACACTAAAAATTTTTGCAGTATTTTATAACACAACAGTCAAATTCTCGATTATGATTGGTCAGAAGGTGTTGATTAATTTGCCAGTGATTAACTAGCATTGCACACCCTATTTTAAAATAATTATTTTTATGCATCTGAAAGATTTCAATTAAAATTCATTTTAAAGTTTGAAAATTGGATAAGAAATTCAAATTTTCTACATAATTTTTGTTGTTGCTGTTGTTGATATGATTAAGTTTTGTGTAAAAATGTGTTTATTTAACATGCATGGAAGGAGTTTTCAGTGTCAACACTGTGTCACAGCTTTCCAACATGGAAAGTGTGAGCTTTGTGTACAATGTAAGTAATAGCAGGAACTAACTTGTTTCAGAGATGTTTCACAATATTAAATGTAACTATGCATGGATGGAAAGAATGGTATTTCATATTTAACTGTTTTTTATTTCATTCACATGGAATTCAACAAAAAAGACAACACACAGTATCATCCTGAGGACCTCAGAATTACAAATCGAGGCACTAGTGGCTCTGAGGTTACAGTTCAGTTCAGTACTAATGACTGGAAGGTTATGAGTTTAAGTCCCAGTACAAGCAGAAACCCACAAATTCTATCCTTCAATTGTTCAACTGAATGCTCTGATTATCAACAACAGAATGAAACACCAAAACCCTGGTGTGTTTTCCCATACAATTCAGTTCTTTCAGCAGGTAATATCACTGCAATCAGACTCAGGGTCAAGAGTGTGTGAGAACCATGGTCTCAGTCAGGTTCTGAATGAATTCTAGAACAGTTCATCTCTGAATCAATTTGACTGCACAGACTGACGCTAACATGCCATATGTTATTTTTGTAGACATGAGCTGCTTATCACCTCTGCACCTGCTTGCACGCAAGACTTCATATGGAAAGCTGCCTTGATGTGGGTGGAGTACAGAAGTACGGCAGGCAGATTGTTAGTGCTTTGACACACCTTTATTTCTTTTCTTTTCAGCAAAACAACAGGGACAGACACACACATAAGCACAAGCAGATGTGTTCTGGTCCCAACCAACACTCCTCTGCTGTCCTACTCCTTTTATACCCTGCCATCAATGCAAGAAACAGACACACATTAATTGATGACAGATGTAGCAATTTGGCCACTTACTTTCCCCAACTCCTCCCTCCATTCACAAACTGACACTCGGCCACGCCCCTGCTGCCACATACCCTCACCACCTGACTCAGGCCAGGGAGCTGTCTGGCCTCCAGCAGACTCCCCCTCCAATGGGACAGGAAGTCCACCACCATCTGCACCCCTGGCCTGTGGACCACTTTGAATTTGAATGGCTGGAGGGTGAGATACCAACGGGTGATCCATGCGTTGGCATCCTTCATATGGTGGAGCCACTGGAGGGGCACATGGTCGGAACAGAGGGTGAACGGGCATCCCAATAGGTAGTACCGGAGGGCAAGGACTGCCCACTTGATAGCCAGGCACTCCTTCTCTATCATGCTGTACTTGCTTTCACACATTGACAACTTAAAGCTTATGTACAGCACCAGACATTCCTCACCCTCCACCTTCTGGGACAGAATGGCCCCCAGCCCCCTGTCCAATGTGTCTGTCTGTAAAATAAAGGGGGGAGAAAAGTCAGGAAAGTGTAAAAGTGCCCCCCACACAGTGCAGTCTTTACCCTAGAGGAAGCCTGTTAGCATTGCTCCATCCACTGGACTGGATCTGTTGTTCCCTTTTTAGTGAGATCAGTCAGCGGGCTGGTGACATCCAAAAAATTAGGTATGAACTGACGGTAGTAGCCAGCCAGCCCCAGGAACTGTCTCACCCCCTTTTTGGTCTTGGGCCTCAGGCAGGCCACAATCACAGCAGTCTTATTAATTTGGGAACGCACCTGCCCATGACCCAAGTGGAAACCCAGATACCGTACTTGCACCCACCCAATTGCACACTTTTTCAGGTTAGCTGTGAGACCCGTCCACCTCAGTGACTTTAGGATACCCCTAAGGTGTTCTAGGTGCCACAGCCAATCATTGCTATAGATGATAATATTGTTGAGGTACACGGCCGCGTAGGTGACATGAGGGTGGAGATCCCTGTCCATGAGCTGCTGGAACATCACAGGAGCCCTAACTAACCCAAAAGGAAGTGTGACGAATTGGTGTAACCCAAACAGTGTGGAAACGGCCATTTTCTCTCAAGATAGAGGAGTCAAGGGGATTTGCCAATGTCCCTTCATTAAATCCAGTGTTGAGTAAAAACAAGCAGTGCCTAATCGATTGAGCAGCTCATCAATGCATTGCATACCAATGTATTGGGTATGCATCAAATTTAGAGACCGCATTGACCTTTCTATAGTCCACACAGAACCAGACTGACCCATCAGTCTTGGGAGCTAGGACCATCGGGCTGCTTCAGTCACTGTGGGACTCTTCGATTATGCCCATTTCAAGCATGGCCTTGAGTTCATCCCGGACCACCTTTTTTTGTGTTCGGGCAAGTGGTAAGGGCAGCTGTGCACCACCACACCTGGGGGCGTCTCAATGTGGTGTTCTATGAGGTAGGTGTGGCTGGGCAGGGGCAAGAACACGTCAGAAAATTCCTTCTGCAACTGGGCCACCTTCATGAGTTGGGCCAGTGAGATGTGGTCTCCACAAGGGACCAGAGTGGCTGGAGATGTCTTCTTTTTTTTTTTTGTACTTCCGGTCCCAGCTCCACCTAATCTGGGACTACTGACACCAATGCCACGGGGACCTCATTCCAGTGTTTTAACAGATTGAGGTGGTAAATTTGCAATGCCCCACCCCTGTCTGTTCACTTCACCTCATAGTTGATGTCCCCAACTTGCTGTGTGACCTCAAAGGGCCCTTGCCACTTGGTGATTAATTCAGAGCTCAGAGATTCAGAGAATCGCTCTTCTAAGCCATCTGTGAGTGAGTGGTAGACACTGGTGCGGATAGGCTGAATTCCCAATAACCCATATAGTTCACGCAGTGCGCGTGACATAAATGTAGGGCCTTGGTCTGTCAGGATTTCTTTTGGAATCCTGACCGGGGAGATAATACGGAAGAGCACTGAAATGCTGAAATATTGTGGAGAGACATCGCTTCTAGATATCGCATTGCATAGTCCACCAGAACTAAAATAAAGCGAGATCCCCATGCTGACTGATCTAATGGACCGACAAAATCTATCCCAATTCTCTTAAAAGGGGTTTCGATTAAAGAGAGAGGGCACAAAGGAGCTTTTGGAGTGGCCATGGGATTAACTAATTGGCACACCACCGACGGACATCCCTGTGAATTCCTGGCCAATAGAACCGGGCCATTATTCGGGCTAGTGTTTTATCCTGCCCTCAGTGTCCGGCCATGGAATTAAAGTGAACTGTATGAAATATGAGTTCCCTACAGCTCTTTGGGATTAATAACTGCATTATCTTTTCACCAGTCTGAGTGTCCTGCGTCAATTGGTATAACCTATCCTTAATAATAGCAAAGTAGGGGAAGGACGGTGTCACATTTGGCTGGAGAATTTGATCATCGATTACTCTCACTTGGTCAAACACATGCCACAGAGTCTCATTTCGCAACTGCTCTAACAGGAAATCCTCAAGGGAGTCCCCGAGAGAGGGAGGAGTGGTGGTGGGCTCCTCACTCTGCATATCACCCTGACGTGGTGTTGACGTAGATGACTCTGTGACAGTTTCCCCAGCCAATGCTATATCGGTATCTTCCAGAGACGTATTACTGCAGGACTCACTTCCTACTATGTGCTCCATTAATTCTTTAAACCTTGGCCAATCAGTCCCCAGAATAAGCAAGTGGGTGAGAGGAGGGTTAACTGCTGCCTTTACACTACACTTTTCTCCCCAAAATAGAATGTGGACAGGCAGTAAAGAGTAGTTGTGAACATCCCCATGCACACACAATACCTTCACCACTTGTGCTCTCCCCAATGCCTCACCTTGCAACAGGCTTTGGTGGATTGAGGTCTGGTTACAGCCGGAATCCACCAAGGCCTTATACATATCCCCTTGTACACTTACCAGTATATGATACACTCCAGACCAATTGAGGGCAGTTTCTGGAGCATCGGGGACCACCACACCCACCTCCATCATGGAGCACTGACTTTGGAGATGTCCCGGCTCCCCGCAGCACCAGCAAACTGGCCCAGGCTCTCCCTCTGCACTGGTGTAATGGGCATCACTCACCTGGGGGAGAGAAGACAGACAAGGAAGGGGGAAAGGGGAGGACACCACAGGTGCAATGGGCCAGCTGGAGGGGGAGCCGGCCCCCATGGTGGGGGAAGAGGGCATAGACGAAAAGCAAAGGGAGAGGGAGAGAGAGAGGAGAGGAGACCACCGCCATATGGTTCTCTGCCAGCTTGATGGCTTGATCCAGCGATGCCGGGTGATGACACTGGATCCACTCTGCTATTCCTTCTGGAAGTCACGGGATGACTTGCTGGTAGCACTGTCACTGTTGTGCCAGGGAGCGGTCGACTCACTGGAGAATGGCTCTCTTCAAGCCCATGTATATGAGCCGGCTGTCAGTGGGGAGCTGCAGGATGGTGAGCTGTGCCTCATGAGTCAGCAGGAGAAGTAGGCGTGCTGTGCACTGCTCAACTGGCCAACCCCATGCTTTGGCTGCTTGCCAAAAGGCTTCTGTGAGGAAGGCTTCCTGGTTGTCATGCAGACCCATCTTTGTTAGAGTGAGGTGGGGAGGGTCCACTGCAGTGGCAGTTGAAGACCCCGCCAACGCGAGCAGGTGCCAGAACACCTGGCGGTCTTCTTGTTAGGCCAACATCAAAGATTTGAAGCATTGTTCCTTCTCCTTTTGGAGGGCAATCAGCACTTGATGCTGGTTCTGCTGTGCTGTGGCAAGGGCATGAATGAGATCTTTGAAGGATGAGGACTCCATGGATGGGCTCCCCCTGCACTCCCGGGTTTCAGCACCATTGTAGAAAGCTACCCTGATGTGGTGGAGTACAGAAGTATGGCAGATGGATTGTTAGAGCTCCGGCACACCTTTATTTCTTTGCTTTTCAGTAAAATGACAGGGACAGCCACACACATAAACACACGCAGACGTGTTCTGGTCCCAACCAATACTCCTCTGCTCTCCTACTCCTTTTATACCCTGCTGTCACTGCAAGAGACACACACAGACACACATTAATTGATGATAGGTGTAGCAATTTGGCCACTTACCTTCCCCGACTCCACCCTCCGTTCACAAACCAACGCTTGGCCATGCCCCTGCTGCCACACTCCACTTCCCAGGATTCATAGCAGCCTTCAATTATGGCCACCATGGACTACAATAACCATCCTGCACCTCACCATTTATAGTCTCTGAAGTTCTAATCTCACACACCTGAACTCAATCACTGCACAGTCACTCAGCCACAGCATATAAGCACTCTCACAGCACTCCGTCTTTGTGAAGTAAACACTCAGATCTGTGTATCTGACTTTACTGAACCTTGTGAACCATGCTGCTTTTCTAGTTTGACTTCGTTTTGTACATTGGAATTTGCATTTTTGATGTTCCCTCTGGGCGGCATGGTGGTGTAAGGATTAGCACTGTCGCCTCACAGCAAGAAGGTCCTAGGTCTGAGCCCAGTGACCAATGAGGGCCTTTCTGTGTGGAGTTTGTATGTTCTCCCCATGTCTGTGTGGGTTTTGTCTGGGTGCTCTGGTTTCCCCCACAGTCCAAAGACTTGCAGGTTAGGCTAACTGGCGGCTTTAAATTAACTGACTGTAGGTGTGAATGTGAGTGTGAATGGTTGTCTGTGTCTATGTGTCAGCCCTGTGATGACCTGGCGACTT
>JANZLB010000010.1:5752265-5769559 GCA_026167865.1 Notarius quadriscutis
CCTAAACCTTGTGGACAGCCTTCCCAGAAGAGTTGAAGCTGTTCTAGCTGCAAAGGGTGGACCGACGTCATATTGAATCCTATGGATTAGGAATGGGATGTCACTTAAGCTCATATGTGAGTCAAGGCAGATGAGCAAATCCTTTTGGCAATATATACACCCCTTATTTTCTGTCTTTCCTCATTCACTCTGTGTACTGCTGTTTGTACATTTAAATACAGTGCCCGAAGAAGATTTCCATGCGGGATCGAAAATTTGCTATTGGAAAATGGCTTTTTGTTAGTTTATATATAAAAGGATATCAATTCAACCTCCTCTCTCTCTCTCTCTGTCTGTCTGTCTGTCTGTCTGTACACATGCTTATAAGGGAGAACATTGCCCACTCTGCAGTGTGGATAGCAGTTGAAATAATCCTAACTGCATGATTGGGAGGATAACAGTGAAATAAGCAAGCACGGGGAAGACATTTACCTAATTATTTAGCTTATTATTTGCTCATTCTTTCACGTGAACATTTGTTCATTTAATTAAAAATACGCTTGGAATAAAAAAATGCTAAAAACGTAAAATTGTTTTATTTATTAATTACCACATTATATATGTAATGCTTTCAGATGATACTGTATATTATCTTATTTTAAACACTTTATATTTCATTCGATTTTGGTTAAAATGAATGCCATGTTACCTTATGGACTGGATTTAGCAACAACTAATGCCTTCAGCAACGACAGTACGATTGCCTTTAGCAACTACTAATGCCTTCAGCAACAACAGTACGATTGCCTTTAGCAACTACTAATGCCTATATCAGGAATGTGCATTGCAAAGATGCTCTTCATTCTGTTGTTCTTTAGACCCCTTCTTACAAGTGAGTTCAGGAAATCCATGTACAGAGACAATATTCTTTGCCTAAGAGAGTCTCTCAACTCTCTCTTTAGCTCGAAAGGGCAATGTTATCGGGAAACCCACCCCTGAGCGACTTTGACAAGGGCTAAATTGTAATGGCTAGATGACTGGGTCTGAGCGTCTCCAAAATGACGCATTTTGTGGGGTGTTCCCGGTATGCAGTGGTTAGTACCTGCTAAAAGTAATCCAAGGAAGGACAACCGATGAACTGGTGACAGGGTCATGGGTTTCGAAGACTTATTGATTCACATGGGGTATGTAGCCTTGCCCATATGGTCCAGTCCCACAGAAGAGCTCCTGTAGCACAAACTGCTGAAAAAGTTAATGCTGACACCTTTCTGTTTTAGGCCAACATTAACGCTTTCAGCAGTTTGTGCTGTAGTTGCTCTTCTGTGCATGCTGAGATGCTTTTCTGCTCACCATGGTTGTAAAGAGTTGCTTTGAGTTGCTATATCCTTCCTGGCAGCTCAAACCAACCTGGCCATTTTCCTCTGACCTCTCTTATCAACAAGGCATTTCCAACCACAGAACTGTCACTCACTCAGTGGGGTTTTTTGTTTGTTGGTTGGTTGGTTTTTCGCACCATTCGATGTAAACTCTAGAAACACGTGTGTGTGTGTGTGTGTGTGTGTGTGTGTGTGTGTGTGTGTGTGTGTGTGTGTGAGTGAGAAAACCTCAGGAGAGCAGCAGTTTCTGAAATACTCAAACCAGTCCATCTAGCACCAACACCCATGCCAAAGTGAAAGTCACAGAGATCACAATTTTTCCCATTCTGATGTTTGAAGTGAACATTAATTGAAGCTCTTGATTTGTATCTGCATGATTTTATGTATTGTGCTGCTGTCAAGGGATTGGCTGATTAGAGAACTGCATAAAACAGCAGGTGTATGGCTGTTCCTAATAAAGTGACTGGTGAGTGTACATTTCTTGTGTAAATGTTCTTGCGAATGCTATATTTGCTTTTGATGATTGCTGAACCTTCTTGTCTCAGGTAACTATGAATGGAGGATCAGTGGCATCACTGCAAAAGAGCAACTCCTGTCATCCTTCATGTTTTGTCCTCCTAACCTCAGTGTGTGTCTGCAAACACACTCTGTCCTTTCATTAAGAAGACCATGTCCATATTTGGCCCCTGCCTGTCTCTTTACCTGCTACACACATGCGCTCACGCACACACACACACACACACACACACACACACACACACACACACACACACAGAAGTTTCATTTATCTTCACATTCTGAATGCAGGCATGTGTTTTCTCTGAGAAAGTCTGAATTTAATCTCATTCGGGGTTTTTAATTCTCTGAATGTAACCGCAGGGGTCTGTCTTTCTCCTTGTTTTGTCTCCTACCACCATTATCGTATTTGTTTTGACATGCTTATTGTATTCCTTTCATTTTTCTCTGACTCCCTCCTTTCAATTTTCCCCTGCCTACCTTGCTCTTTCTGTGATAAATAGCCCCATATGGAGTGTGTAATAAACATGGTGTTCATTATTAGGGAAGTTGTTGTCATCCTCACTCTCTCTGTGTCTCCGTCATCCTTTGTCAGTGTTATTTTTATTTTAATGAAACGCAACTTCCATTAAATAAAATACAGTTTTCTTTCTCTCTGTCCATTTGTCACTCTTCTATTTACACAAAAGGACATAGGAGGATGGGGTGCTTAAATAAACTTCAATGCAATTTGAGTAAAGTGAATTGTCTGTATTACAATCAACATGCATCAAATTACTTCTGCATATGTCGATTGTATTTATTATTATTATTATTATTATTATTATTATTATTATTATTATTATTGAAATAGGTCTCATACTTAAAAAAAAAACAGAAACAATATATAGCCAAAAAAGATAAGGGTAAATGTCACTCTTTGGGAGACAAGCCAGGTTTCTAGCAATGTAATCAGTTTCTCAGCTTAACCTATACATTAACACTGTAACGCGGCTGTAAAAAAACAGATGCTCGCGGATATTGAATGAACTCAAGGCTTTAATGAGCACAATGGAAAAAGACAATGTACAAAAGCCAGGCCAGGTCAATACTGAGAGATCAAAAACAGTAACGAGGACTAGACAAATCGTGGTCAGGAAACGGGCAATAGTCCAAGAATTGGGAATCAGAAAAACAGGCAATCTAAACACAAGGGCTAGGCAAATCATAATTGGAAAACAGGTGAGGATCGAGAAACTGGGAAGCAAGAGAAACGAGCGAACAAACACAAGGGCTAGATGAAACGGGGAAAAAAACAGAAGGCAAAAAGGGTCATACACAGGAATACAATCAGAACAATAATGCTCAGTAGGCTCACGAAATGCAATACTGTGTGATGAACAAAACAAACAATGGCGTATAAATACAAATGGAAACAAAAAGGTACAGGTGATGGTGATTAGAACTCGGGGGAGCCACTCCTAGGAAGTGGCTCTGGGTTGGCTGACGGAGTGCACATTGTAGTAACTGGTTTGTGAGGGGGATTGTGGGAAGTGGAGTCCTGAGTGTTGGGTGAGCCTGGGAGCATTGGGTCTGTTCCCAGACTTGTTGGGTGAGCCCGCTGGTGGGTCTCTGAGTGTTGGGTGAGCCCGCTGGTGGGTCTGTTCCCAGAACTGCTCGCTCCATTGCATCTAACTGTCAATGGCCATGTTGTCAGAGGATGTGGCAGACCATGGCATTAAGGGGGGTTGGTAACCCAACATACATTGAAAGGGTATGAGACCTGTAGCAGAGCTAATTAATGAGTTTTGGGTCATTTCTGCCCAGGGAAAATAGTTTGACCAGTTGGCTTGATTATCATGACAGTATATTCTCAAAAACTTTCCCAGTTCTTGGTTGACCCTTTCACATTGACCATTAGACTGGGGGTGGTAACTGGAGATGAGACTGACGTTAACTCCCAGTCTCTCAAAGAATGCTGATCATACATGAGATGTGAATTAAAGCCATTGAAAAGATACTATATCCTCTGGAATACCAAACATATGGAACACATAGTTAAAAAGGGCTTCAGTTGTCTGAAAGGTGGTAGGTAGGCTAACAAAGGAATAAATCTAACTCCTCGTGAGAACCTATCAACAATGGTCAGAATGACCATGTCGTTCTGTGAGGGGGGCAGGTCAGAAACAAAGTCTACCACTATATGTGACCATGGATGAGAAGGGACAGGCAAGGACATGAGTTTATCAAGAGGGAGAGTTTTGGGTGTTTTGCACTTTGAACAGGTGGTGCATGAGGAGACAGACCTATAGGTATCTGCCAGCATATTTTTCCACCAATATCTTCCAGACAATAACTGATGAGTATGTGTCTCTGCTGGATGGCCAGAAGTCAAAGAGGAGTGGGCCCACATAATTAATTTGTCCCTGCATTGAGTGGGTACATATTTACTTCCTATGGGGTAAGATTCAGGGGCAGGAATGACAGATTGATCTCTTCATCTATTTCCCATCTATTGGGGGGTGACCACAACTGACAGGGGTAGTACATTAACTATGTCAGAGGAGGACTCAGGACTGGGATATATACAAGAAAGGGCATCTGCTTTGGTATTATGGGAACCGGGAGGACAAGAAATGGAAAAATTAAAACGAGAAAAGACTAGGAACCACCGAGCCTGATGGGGGGTTGAGCTGTTTAGCTGACCCTAAATATTCAAGGTTTTCATGATCCATTAGCATGAGGAAGGGATGCCTAGTTCCCTCTAGCCAACGGCGCCATTCTTCAAGAGCTAGTTTCATGGCCAGCAATTCCCTATCTCCTATACCATAATTATGTTCGGCGGGGTCAGCTTATGGGAATAGAAGGCTATCAGATGTAATTTATAGGGGTCACCTACACACTGGGACAGCATAGCTCCAGTGCCTACCTTGGAGGCTATCTACCTCCATCACAAAAGGCTGAGTGGAATCATAATGCTTCAGAATGGGGGCAGAGGTGAAGGCTACCTTGAGGGATTCGAATGCTTCCTGTGCCCGGGGATTCTATGAGATTTTTTTGGCATTTCCTTTCAATAAGGTGGTAAGAGGAGCTGCTAGACTACTGAAATTGTGAATGAAACAATGGTTGAAATTAGCAAACCCAAGATATCACTGGAGTTCCTTTATGGAAGTAGGGACAGGCCAATTAGTTATAGCTTCTACTTTCTTATCGTCCATAATGACACCCTCCGGACTGATGACATAGCCTAGGAAAGAAGTAGAAGGGAGATGAAATTTACACTTCTTCCCTTTAACATACAGCTGGTTCTCAAGCAGATGCGTAAGGACAGAACAAACATGATGAATATGAGTTTCGAGATTAGGGGAATAAATCAAGATGTCATCAATGTAGGCAATAACATATTTGCCAAGCATATCCCTGAGGACATCATTTATAAATGCTCGAAATATGGACGGGGCATTACACAACCCAAAGGGCATTACTAAATACTCATAGTGCCCCCTAGTGGTAAGAAATGCAGCTTTCCATTCATCATCATTCTTCATATGGACTAAATTGTATGCACTTCTTAAGTTGAGTTTTGTAAATATAGAAGCTCCATGAAGTTGTTCTAGGACTATGGGGACTAAAGGCAGCAGGTAAGAATAGGGTTTAGTGATCTGATTTAGTCCACGATAATCAATGCAGGGCCTAAGTCCCCATCTTTCTTGTTGACGAAAAAGAACCCTGCAGCTGTGGGAGAAGTAGAAGGATGGATGAAACCCTGTTCTAAAGCCTCCTGAACATACTACTCCATAGCTCTCTCCTCCGCCTGAGTGAGTGGATAAATCCTAGACTTAGATGGAATAGCATCATCTATTAATTCAATGGAACAGTCATATTCTCTGTGAGGGGGAAGTTTGGTAGCACTTTTCTTCCTACATACTTCTAACAAGTCACTGTATTCAGTGGGAACGGAAACTACGACATTGGCATTGGGGCTTTCTATAGTCGTTGATGATACCAAAACTTTGGGAAGCGCTAGACAATGGTCATAGCAGTAATTAGACCATGAGAGTATTTCTTTATCAGACCAAGATATAACAGGGTTATGTTTTCTAAGCCAGGGCATACCTAAAATAATAGCATACTCACAAGAATTCAATACAAATCTCTTCTGAATGTAAACCACTGAGAGTCATATTAATGGGTTTCGTAACTTGGTTAACAAGTCCTTCTCCCACGGGATCCCCATCAACAGCAATCAATCTCAGAAGCTTTTCCAGTAGCTCTACAGGAATCTGGAGTTGCTCCACCAGCTCGGCGTGAATAAAGTCCCCTTCAGTTCCAGAATCAATTAATGCTGAGAACACAAAGACAGACTGAGGGGAGTTAACTGTCATGGGTAGGAGGAAGGACTTGGAGACCAACCCCTTAGTGGGTGCACTCACCAAATTAGCAATTTCCTGGGGTCAGTGCCCAAGTACTGCATCAGCGGATTTGACAGTCACGTAGAATGTGACCAGCAGTTCTGCAATAGAGACACAGCCCATCATAGAGACATCATTACTTCTCCTCTGCAGACAAATGGAATGAGTCACACTGCATGGGTTCTAGGGATTCTGGATACTCACGAGTCCAGATCGGAGGTGGATACGGGCAGCGAGGAGTCAGTGCAGCAGCTGGAACTGTAGGGGATTTATGAAGACCTCTCCCATGCTTCAGTTGGTCTAGGCAAATGGCTAATGAAATCAGCTTCTCTAGTGAAAGACCTTTGTCCTTGCAAGCCATTTCCGCTAGTATGTCAGAGTTCAGTCCGTTGAAAAATGTCACTAGTAAAGCCGGCTCATTCCAACCACTCCCAGCCGCAAGAGTGCGAAATTCCAAAGTGTAGTCAGAAACTGAGTGATTACCCTGACGAAAACGGGTGAGTAATTCCCCTTGAGAGCGGCCCTCATTGGAGTGATTGAATACTGGTTTAAATTCTTCAACGAAATTGATGTAAGTGTTGGACTGGACTATGGGCCAAATTGCAGTAGTCCAATCTAAGGCCTTACCCATGAGGCAAGAAATCATAAAAGAAATACGAGCCTTGTCAGAGCACAGAGGGGAATTTGCAAGAAATATCGAACATTGTAACAAAAACCCTTTACACTGATTAGGTGAGCCATCAAATTTATCTGGTTTACTGACAACAAATGAACTGGTAACAGTCATGGAGGGAGCAGCTTGATTGGTAACCATAGGCGAGCCGGAGGAGCTGAGTCGTTGGAGTTGGGTGGTGATTTCTCTTATGCTTTCAACAATCTGCATCAACTGTTTTTGCTGCTCACCTTGCTGCTGCGTAAGAGTCTGGATGGACTGAGTCACAGAGTCAAAACACTGGCAATGTTGTCCAAGCATCTATCCTTGGCTGCTAAGCACCACCTGTAGCTCTGTGTAAGCTGCCATCTGCATGAAGGCACAGTAATGCGGCTGTAACAAACCAGACACTCGCGGATATTGAATGAACTCAAGGCTTCAATGAGCACAATGGAAAAAGACAATGTATAAAAGCCAGGCCAGGTCAATACCAAGATCAAAAACAGTAACGAGGGCTAGACAAATCATGGTCAGGAAACGGGCAATAGTCCAAGAACTGGGAATCAGAAAAACACAGGCAATCTAAACACAAGGGCCAGGCAAATCATAATCGGAAAACAAATGAGGATCAAGAAACTGGGAAGCAAGAGAAACAAGCAAACAAACACAAGGACTAGACAAAATGGGAAAAAAAAACAGAAGGCAAAAAGGGTCATACACAGGAATACAATTAGAATAATAATGCTCAGTAGGCTCATGAAATGTAGAGGCAATACTGTGTGATGAACAAAACAAACAAAGGGGTATAAATACAAATGGAAACAAAAAGGTGATGGTGATTAGAACTTGGGGGAGCCACTCCTAGGAAGTGGCTCCGGGTTGGCTGACGGAGTGCACCTGGTAGTGACTGGTGTATGAGAGGGATTGTGGGAAGTGGAGTCTTGAGTGTTGGGTAAGCCTGGGAGCATGACAAACACATTTAGTTATTACATACATATATAATTCCAGGCAAAAGTTTTGACACACCTTCTATCTAATTAGCTGTTTTTTTTTTCTTTATTTTTTATTTTCTACATTGTAGAACAATGTTGATGACATCAAAATTATGAAATAACATCTGGAATTATGTAGTATGGGATAAAGTGTAAACAAAGCAAAATGTTTTAAATTTTAGATTCTTCAAAGTCACCACCTATTGTTTTGATGACACTTTGCACACTTTTGGCATTCTCTCAACCAGCTTCATGAGGTCATCACCTGGAATGGTTTTCCAACAGTCTTGAAGGAGTTCTCATGTATGTTGAACAATTGTTAGCTAATTTTCTTTCACTCTGAGGTTCAACTCATCCCAAACCATCTCAGTTGCATTTAGGTCTAGTGATTGTCTTCTGATGCAGGTCTTCTGATGCAACCCTCCTTCACTCTCCTTATTGGTTAAATAGCATTTACAGAGCCTGGAGGTGTGTTTTGGGTCATTGTCCTGTTGAAAAATAAATGATGGTTCCACGAAGGTGGGATGGTTAAGTGTGCCTTCAATTTTGAATAAATCACCAAAATGTCACCAGCAAAGCATTCCCACAACTCACAGAGGTGGCCAAATTGCAGGACAAATTTTCTGATGTGTTCTCGCCCCTTCCCGGCCACACCCACCTCATAGAACACTACATTGAAACATCCCCGGGGGTGGTGTTGTGTAGCCACCCTTACCGCTTACCTGAACATAAAAACGGTGGGTCGGGATGGACTTAAAGCCATACTTAAAATGGGCATAATCGAGGAGACACACATTGACTGGAGTGGTGGTCCTGGTACCCAAGGCCAACGGGTCGGTCTGGTTCTGTCTGGACTATAGAAAAGTCAATGCAGTGTCTAAATTTGGCACATACCCAGTGCCTCACATTGATGAGTTGCTCAATCAGTTAGGTGCGGCTCACTTTTATTTGACACTGGATTTAATGACGGGATATTGGCAGATCCCCTTGACTCCTCTATCCTGAGAGAAAATGGATTTTTCCACACCATTTGGATTACACCAGTTTGTCATGCTTCCTTTTGGGATGTTTGGGGCTCCCACTATGTTCCAGCAGCTCATGGACAAGATCCTCTGCACCACCTCTGCGGCAGCCTACTTAGATGACATCATCATATATAGCAGTGACTGGCCGCAGCATTTAGAACACCTTAGGGCCATCCTAGAGTCACTGAAGTGGGCAGGTCTCACAGCTAACCCAAAAAAAACTGTGCAATTGAGCAAGTGGAAGTATGGTATCTGGGTTTCCACTTGGGTCATGGGCAGGTGCCTCCCCAAATTGACAAGACAGCAGTGAATGCGGCCTGCCCAAGGCCTAAGACCAAAAAAGGGGTTGAGACAGTTCCTGCAGCTGGCTGGCTATTATCATAGGCTCATACTTAATTATTCGGACATCACCAACCCACTGACTGATCTCACTAAAAAGGGAGCAACAGATCCGGTCCAGTGGATAGAGCAGTGCCAACAGGCTTTCATCAGGGTAAATGCTGCACTGCATGGGGGGGGGCACTCTTACACTCCCCTGACTTCTCTCTTCCCTTTATTTTGCAGACAGACACATCAGACAGAGGGCTGGAGCCATTTTGTCCCAGAAGGTCGAAGGTGAGGAATGCCCAGTGCTGTACATCAGCCACAAGCTCTCGATGTGTGAGAATAAGTATAGCACCATCGAGAGCTTGGCCATGAAAGAGTGTTTGGCCATCAAGTGGGCAGTCCTTGCCCTCTGGTACTACCTGCTGGGGCACCCTTTCACTCTCTGTTCAGACCATGCACCCCTCCAGTGGCTCCACTGCATGAAAGATGCCAATGCACGGATCAACCATTGGTACCTAGCCCTTCAGCCATTTAAATTCAAGGTGTTCCACAGGCCAGGGGTGCAGATGGTAGTGTTGGACTTCCTGTCCCATCGGGGGGGGGAGGCCGGATGGCTCTCTCACCTGAGTTGGGTGGTGGGGGTATGTGGCAGCAGGGGTGTGGCCTATCATCAGTTTGTGAATCAAGGGAGGGGCCAGGGAAGGTGTGTGGCAAAGTCAGTGCACCTGTGGTTAATTAATGTTGTGTTTCTGTGCTGCAGTGACAGAGGATAGAAAAAGAGGGAGAGAGCAGAGAGAGGGAAGCTCTCCCGACCAGAACATGTGTGTGTGTTGTGTGTGTGACAGTGCATGAGCAGTGACTGAGTCAAGGTGAAAAGCAAAGAAAGAACTAAAGTAAAGTGTGTGTGAACATCAGCACCTGCCTGCTGTGCTTCTGTACTCCACCCACATCAAGGACATATTACAGCGAGATACCAACAGGTGATCTGCACATTGGCATCCTTCATGTGGTGGAGTCACTGGAGTGGCACATGGTCTAAACAGAGGGTGAAAGAGCACCCCAGCAGGTAATACTGGAGGGTGAGGACTGCCCACTTGATGGCCAGGCATTCCTTCTCGATGGTTCTATACTTACTTTCACACATCAAGAGCTTGTGACTGATGTACAGCACCAGACATTCCTCTCCCTCCACCTTCTGGGACAAAACAGCCCCCAGCCCTCTGTCCAATGCATCTGTCTATAAAATAAAATGGACAGAAAAGTCAGGGAAGTGTAAAAGTAGCCCCTCACACAGTGCAGCTTTTTCCTTGGTGAAGGCCTGTTGGCACTGCTCCGTCCACTGGACCGGATCTGGTGCTTCCTTTTTAGTGAGATCAGTCAGCAGGCTGGTGACATCCAAATGATTAGGTATGAACCTGCGATAGTAGCCAGCCAGCCCCAGAAACTGTCTCACCCCCTTTCTGGTCTTGGGCTTCGGGCAGGCTGCAATTGCTGCAGTCTTGTCAATTTGGGGACACACCTGCCCATGACCCAAGTGGAAACCCAGATACCATAATTTCACCCATCCAATCGCACATTTTTTGGGGTTAGCCATGAGACCTGCATGCCTCAGTGACTCCAGGATGGTCTTAAGGTGTTCTATGTGTTGCAGCCAATCATTGTTATATAGACCACAGCATAGGCACCATGAGGGCAAAGGATCTTGTCCATGAGCCGCTGGAACATAGCAAGCACCCCAAATAACTTGAAAGGAAGCTTGATTAATTGGTGTAAGGCAAATGGTGTGGAAAAGGCAGTTTTCTCTTCTGGATAGAGGAGTCAAGGGGATCTGCTAATATCCCTTTTTCAAATCCAGTGTCAAATAAAAGCAAGCAGTGCCTAATCAATCGAGCAACTCACCAATGCGAGGCATTGGGTATGCATTGAATTTAGACACCACATTACCTTTTCTATAGTCCACAAAGAACCAGACTGACCCATCAATCTTGGGAACCAGGACCACTGGGCTGCTTCAGTCACTGTGGGACTCTTCGATTATGCCCATTTTGAGCATGGCCTTGAGTTCATCCTGGACCACCTTTTTTTTGTGTTCAGGCAAGTGGTAAGGGCGGCTGTGCACCACCACCCCGGAGGTGTTTCAACATGGTATTCTATGAGGTGAGTGCAGCTGGGAAGGGGCAAGAACATGTCAGAAAATTCCGTTTGCAACCTGGCAACCTCCATGAGTTGACCTGGTGAGAGGAAGTCTCCACAGGGGACCGGAGCAGTTTGAGTGGTTACTTTTGTTTTTAATTTTGGCCTCAGGTCCACTTTCTGTGCAACTACCAATACCAAAGCCACAGGGACCCACTCATTTCAATATTTTAACAGGTTGAGGTGGTATATTTGTAGTGCCCCAGCCCTATTCATTTGCCTCACCTCATAGTCGATGTCCCCGATTTGCCGTGTGACCTCAAAGGGCCCTTGCCACTTGCCATTCAATTTGGAGCTCGAAATGGGCAATAATATGAGTACTTTATCTCCCGGAGTGAACTCTTTAAGGCACGCTCCCCTGTTGTACAGCCAGGCTTGACATTCTTGTGCCTAATGTAAATTCTCCTGGGTTAAGTGAGTGAATGTACTGAATTTTACTAGTCGAAGGTCCCTCCTACCAATTTTCCCTCAGCATGTCCAAAATGCCACGAGGCTTATGCCCATATAACAGTTCAAATGGAGAAAATCCTGTGAAGGCTTGCAAGACCTCTTGTACTGAGAATAACAGGAGCTCGAGCCATTTATCCCAATTACATGCATTTTCACTTACAAATTTCCAGATTAAATTTCTAAGTGTTTGATTGAACCGTTCTACTAAGCTTTCTACTTGTGGGTGATAGATGCTGATGCAGATGGCTTTAAATCCCCATAACCCATACAGCTAGTGAAGTGTGTGTGACATAAACATAGTGCCTTGGTCAGTCAGGATTTCTTTCGGAATCCCAACTCGGGAAATAACATGGAAGGGTGCCTCTGCAACACTACGTGCTGAAATAGTGTGGTGAGGCACTGCTTCCGGATATCGTGTTGCATCATCCACCATGAATAAAATAAAATGATATCCCCATGCTGACTAATCTAATGGCCAGATGAGATCCATTCCAGTTCTCTCAAAGGGGTCTCGATTAGAAGGAGAAGATGCAAAGGTGCTTTTGGGGTGGCCATTGGATTTATTAGTTGGCATTCGTGGCATGCAGCACACCACCAATGAGCATCCTTACAAATCCCTGGCCAATAGAACCATTATTCGGGTTAGTGTTTTATCCTGACCTAAATGTCCAGCCATTGAATTAAAATGAGCTGCATGGAATATGAGTTCCCTATGGGTCTTTGGGATTAACAACTGAGTTATCTGTTCACTGGTTTGAGTGTCCTGTGTTACTTGTTGGTATAGCCTATCTTTAATGATTGCAAAGTACAGGAAAGAGGGTGTTGCATTTGGCTAGGGGGGTTGACCATAGGAATCCTCAAAGGAATCCCCAAGAGAGGAAGGAGGGGCAGGCTGCTCCCCACTCCTCTTATTGCCCTGAAGTGGTGCTTATGTAGAAGGCTCTGAGACAGCTTCTCCAGTCAATGCCACACCAGGATCTCCCTGAGACGTGTTACTGCAGGACCCACCCACTACTACATGTTCCAACAAACCCCTAAACCCTGGCCAATCCGTCCCCAGAATCAGTGGGTGGGTGAGGTGTGGGTTAACCACTGCCTTTAAACTATGCTTTTCTCCCTGAAATAGAATGTGGACAGACACTAGTGGATATTTGTGAACATCCCCATGCACACACAAAACATTCACCAGCTGTGCTCTCCCCAATGCCTCACCTTGCACCAGGCATTGGTGGATTGAGGTCTGATTACAACTGGAATCCACCAACGTGTGATATGCATCCCCACGAATACTCACCAATATGCGATATGCTCTGGCCTGATTGAGGGTGGTCTCTGATGCATTGGGGATCTGGACCACAGCTCCCACCTCCATCACAGAGCACTGGCCCTGGAGGTACCTGGGTTCCCCAAAGTGCCAGCATACCAGCCCAGGCTTCACCTCGGCACTGGTGATGTGGCAATCACTCAACTGAGGGGGAGAAGATACAGACACAGAAGGGGAAGAAGGGAGGGGGACACCATGCATGCGACAAGCTGGGGGCTGGCCCCCGCCTCTGTGGTGGGCAAACAGGGTAGGGATGGGGAGAAGTGAGATGGGAGGAAGGAGAAGGAGAGAGGGAAAGAGAAGAGGTGGAATGTCCACCTGCCACCAGAGCCACCTTCAAATGGTCCTCTGCCAACTCGATGGCTTGAACCAGTGATGTCAGGTGGTGGCACTGGACTAACTCCACTGTTCTTTCCAGCAACCGTGTGATGAACTGCTCCAGTGTCACCATGTTGATGATCCCCTTGGTGTCATGGTCATCCACCCTCAGCCATCGTCGGCAGGCATCCCGGAGCTGTTGGCTGAATGCGAACGGCTGGTCAACTTCTTCCAATGTCAGCATGCAGAAGCACTTGTGGTGTTGTTTTGGGGAGTTGCCAACACACTGCAGGATGGCTCATTTCAAGTTGGCATAGATGAGCCAACTGTCAGCAGAGAGCTGTTGCACAGTGAGCTGCACCTCTCCAGTCAGCAGCGGTAGTAGACATGCCATGTGCTGCTCGACCGGCCTCCCCCACACTTTGGCCACTTGCTCAAAGAGCCCAATGAAGTCTTCTGGATCATTGTGTGGCCCATTCTTGGTGAGCGTGATGTAGGGTGGCAGTCGAGGACCCCACTGACATGAGCAGGTGACGGAACACCTGGCGATCTTCATGCTGGGCCAGCAGCAAGGCTTCAAAATGTAATTCTTGCTCCTTTCGGAGAGCGATCAGGACTTGATGCTGTCTCTGTCTCTGTTGGGTGGCAGCGAGGACATGGATGAGGTCCTTGAGCAGGGAGGACTTCATGGTTGGTTCGCTCCAGTATCCTGGGTCTCGGCACAACTGTTGTATGTCCCTGATGTGGGTGGAATACTGAAGAGCAGCAGGTGGGAAATGATGTCAACACAGACTTTATTTTCTTCTTCAAGCTTGCTTTTCAGCTTTGCTAATCTCACTTGCTTGCGCGCGCATGCGCGCGCGCACACACACACACATGCTCTGGTTAGGACAGATCCCCTCTCTTCACTCTCTCCTTTCTTTTCTATCCTCCATTGTCACTGCAAAACACATACAACATTAATTGACAACAGGTGTACTAACTTTGCCCCTCACCTTCCCTGGCCCTGCCCTCCATTTACAAACCAATGCTTGGCCACAGCCCTACTGCCATAGCTCTAATCTGAGGTGATGCTAATTGGCAATTTCTGGGGCTTGTAATGAACTCTGATGAACTTATCCTCTGTAACAGAGGTAACTCTCAGTCTTCCTCTCCTGGGATGGTCCTCATGAGAGCCAGTTTCATCAGAACATTTGATGTTTTTTGCAACTGGACTTGAAGATACATTCAAAGTTCTTGCAATTTTCTGGATTGACTGACCTTCATGTCTTAAAGTAATGATGGATGTCATTTCTCTTGACTTAGTTGAGTGGTTCTTGCCATAATATGGATTACTACAGTTGTTGAATATGGCTATTTACTGTTTGATGAGCTCAAACACATTAAAAAGGCAAGAAACTCATCCACAAATTGTCTTTTGATGAGACACACCTGTTAATTGAAAAGCTTTCCAGGTGAAAAGCTGGAAACCTCATGAAGCTGGTTAAAATAATGCCAATAGTGTGCAAAGCATCATCAAGGTAAATGCTGGCTACTTTGAAGAATTTAAAGTGTTTTTGAAACACTTTTTTTGTTTACTGCATGATTCCATATGTGTTATTTTATAGTTTTGATCTCTTCAGTGTGCAATAGTCGAATAAAGAAAAAACAATGAATGAGTAGGGGTGTGCAAACTTTTGATTGGCACTGTATCAGTAGCCTAAACCAAAGACAACTGGACTTGCTTGAAATTCTTGAAAACGTTTCAACTCTCATCTGAAAGGCTTCTTCAGTTCTGACTAGTGGAGAGTTCCAGGTATTTATCCTCTAGTGGACCAAAAGCAACCCTAAGGAGAATCGTTGAGGTCACATGGGTTGTTGACCCTCTCAGTCATCCTGTAGGTGTTAGGGTCACTGGAGGCTGGGTGTGAATGGTGTTAGCAGTCTAAAAAGTCGTTTGGGTAATCTGTGGGTTGTTGGCTCTCTGCCATCATGTGAGTCATTGAACTTAGCTAAGTCTTGATGTGGATGTGTATTCAGTTTCCTGCGAAGTGTGCCAAGGACTGTATTGTAGGTGGCTGATAAGTTTGGTCCCAGACCACTTCACTGAACCACCTCACCTCACTCACCATCACTGAACAGAGGGGGTGGTCTGAGACACCACTTATCAGCCACCTGCAATGCAGTCCTTGGCACACTTCCCAGAAAACTGAATACACATCCACACCAAAACTCAGCTGACTTCAATGACTCACATGATGGCAGAGAGAGAGCCAACAATCCACAGATCACCCTAATGACCCTCCAGGCTACTAACACCGTTCACACCTGGCCCCCAGTGACCCTAACACCTACAGGATGACTGAGAGTGTTTAGCAAAAGAAATTACCTCAGAAGACGCCATTAATCGCAATCCTTTGACTTGAAACCTTTTTTGAATTTATTGGAAATGTCTAAGAATGATGGTAAATCACTTCTGTATTTAATTAAGTGCTTTCTGTAATTAAATAAGAAGGCAACATTGGATGATGGCCAATTAGAGGTGATTAGTGTGCTGACTGTTCAACCATGACTGGGTGTCATCCAAGAAAGCCTCTATTATGGGAAAGTGATCTGCGAGTGCTGCCCAGAGATAGAACAAATAAGTACAGCGTTGGTGCTTTATCTGGTATGCCATTAGTTTTTGCAAATGTGAAAAAGCACAGACCACTACAAGACAACCTACTACTATGCAGAATTTGCATTTATCGTCTTCTCCATAGCTAAGAGGAATAGTTCAGTACACCTTTATTTCTATACAAGAGGTCACACTGAAAGAGAAAGAAGTAAAAGAAATTATGATTGTTAAAAAAAATCATACAGAGATTCCTAGATACATCATCACATCACTTCTGTTCAAACATGCCAAGACATAAGCTTTTACTTGATGGCATTTACTCTTGATATTTTGCTCCCATGGGACTCATGTAACATTTGAAGAGAGTCCAAGATTTTATGTGTCCTATAATTTTTTTTTCTCTTCTAGCTGAATCCTTGTAGATCCTCATATAGTACAGGCAGTGAATTCTGGGTACAGTTGTGGTGTTGGTGCTGAAATACCACAAGAAGGTACATTTTTCATTGAGAAATTGACCTAAGCTCAGAAAACACAGATGTCAGCAATTTTAGTGTGCCTACATATTAAAATAACTGATATAAATATGAAGAATAACTCAGTTTTCTCATGTAGGGATAGGTATATTATCTCATGATTATTGTTCTGAAGGCAAGCTTTGCAAAAAAAAATTCAAATGTATAATGCATATTATCATAATATTACACAGCTCACATCTGTGGTCTGTAAAACTATCCTTAAATTCCCCTAGTGAATCCTTCGAATCGAGAAAAAGCCCTTTTTATGCGTGAAGGAGGAGTCAAGTTCCATGTGATGTGCAAACTTGTATTCCAGTTTGCACTATGCTATAATTAAATGGTGGGGTGTAATTATCTGAAGATTGTATCGATTGAAAAGTAATTGAAATAAATCAAGTTAGCAATCCTAATTTGGTTATTAGCAATTATTATTATGTCATTTATTATTAAAAAAAAAAAGAAATACAAATGGTATGTAGAAAAAAATTCATATTTTTGAAAAACTGTTTTATTGTGACACAAAAAATAATTAAGATGAAAAAACAGAAATCTGGAGTGTGCACAGGTATTCACCCCCCCCCAAAGTCAATACTTTGTAGAGCCACCTTTTGCTGCAATTACAGCTGCAAGTCTCTTGGGG
>JANZLB010000010.1:5895588-5907753 GCA_026167865.1 Notarius quadriscutis
CGCTTTAACTTACGACAGAAGTTAAAACCACAAACTTTTTCCAAGTACACACGAAAATTCAGGTCAAAAAAGACAGTAGAAAAGGTAAAAACAGCTATAATAGAAATGGATTGCTTCGCATAGCCAGTCAAACTCTTATGGTTGCCAAGGAACGTCAAGTTAGCCTGCCCACCACGGGCTTGTTGCTATGGGGAAAATTGACACGTGACCAATTCCTGCAAATGGCCTATTATTGGCCCCAAATCTCCACTGTCCAAACCTTCCAGTTAAATCTTCACCAGTTGTCAGAAACCTTGGAATACTCCCTGATCCCTCACTCAACTTTGATCCCCACATTAAATCCCTCACCAAAATTGCTTTCTTCCAGCTCCGGAACATTGCCTACCTTCGCCACTAGTGATGCTCAGACTTTGGTCCACTCCTTCATTATGTCCTGCCTAGATTATTGCAACTCCCTTCTCATTGACCTCCCTACTAAATCCCTTCAAAGACTACAATACATTCAGAACTCTGCAGCAAGACTCCTCACCCATAGCAAACCATCTACTCACATCACCCCCATTCTTTCTCAGCTTCACTGGCGACCTGTTCTGTCCTGAATTAAGTATAAAATCCTACTACTCACCTTCAAAGCCCTCCATAACCTTGCTCATCCTTATGTCCGTGACCTTCTGACCCCTTATATTCCATCCTGCTCTCTCAGCTCTTCTAGCCATAATCTCCTTGCTGTCCCCTGCACCAGACTCTACCCTGGGTGGCAAGTCCTTGAGCACCATGGCCCCCAAGCTCTGGAATTCCCTCCCTCAACCCCTCTGTGGCTGATCTTCCCTTCCTTTCTTCAAATCTCATCTCAAAACCTTTGTTTCATGAACACTTCACCACCACTGCATAAACTTACCACTCTTTGTGTTGTTTTGTTTTCTTGACCCATGTAAAGTGACCTCGTTTGAGAATCTAACTTAATTTTTGATAATGAATAATAATATGTTCTGCTCATGTCAACAATCAGTCCGATCCAGAAGTTAGTTTGAGTAGAAAATGGGTTCACAAACAAAAAAACCAAAACAAAGTGAACTTGAGGAGATAAGGTTACTGTATTATTTTTTTGTCTATTAGGTTTACGCTTCACCATCTCTGCTACCGTATCTGTCCTTGGAACTGTAGCGAGTTTTGCGTCATCCCATGCCATCCTCCAGTTGGTGGTTTTTAAACGATCATCATAATGGCACTCATACTCAGAACTTTGTCAAACAAAACAGCTGCTGACGAGTAGGTGACATTTAAACTTGCAATCAAATTCTTTCGAATTCTTTTCTGAAGGTCTGATTTTTTTTCTGTGAGTGATCAAAATTGGCCAAAGATCATCCAACACAAAGCTGGTTTAAGAGGCATCTGTTACCAATTCTCAAAGACTGATCTAATAAAACAGAAGAAACATCATGAGTTCTTTGGATGGCGGTAGATTCTGCAGGATTTCTACTTGGAACATTTCCTGAAACTGAAAAACTAATTTGTAGGGTTCTATAATGAAATAATCCAACCAAGATTCCAGAGCGGCCCACCAAACAAATTTAGAATCAGTGTACAAAATTAAAAATCATCAGAGTTTCCATTAACTATCCCAAGAAGCCTAAAGGAGCCCTTAATAAACATGGACATGCTGACACTCACCATATTAGAAGCTGTTTCAGGTCTCCTGTACACCAAAAATCAAAGAAAAAGGAATTATTTGCCCTGAAGTTAATGCTAAATTATCATTTTAAGTTTACAGCATGAAGTTTTGCCACCACCACAACCACCAACCTTGAGGACATTGCTGAGTCTGGTTCAGCGTAGGTGCCTCAATGCCAAACTGCAATCCAACTGCGACCAGTTCCACTAAAGCTTGAAGAAAGTCTTTGACGAAACAGGAGATGTCTGGCATCAATGGAGACAAGGACAAGTCAACAAAACTGTTCCACGCAGTCCAAAACTTCTCAGGAAGCTGTAGAGACAAGATGGCACTCAGCATCTCATGAAGGGCAGCGAGCAGAGACTGCGCCCCAGCCGGATCTCCACGCCTCTGAAAGGTGTTTAACGAACACGTCTGAGATTTAACAGAGGACAGGAAGGACATCAGCGGTCCACTTAACTTAGAAACCAGAGCTGCGGTTAAATCCGCCTGCCACCCACACTGAGTCCCGTTAGCTAACAGACACACCAGAGCCTGAACGAAGCCGTCCATCAGGATCGGCCGGGAAGTGTGGTATAAACTGCTGAGGAGATTTAAGTAAGAGTCAAGATCTGGGGACTCTGTGGGGACACCAGTTCTGCTTGTGCTAAAGGATGGAAAAAGGTTTGACTCGAACCAGGGTCTGACCCTCATCTCTTCCTTCTCATTAGTTTTTAAAGAGTGAATTTTCTCCTTGAGGACGTCTTGGGTTTGCGCAGATCCATCGGGTTTGGAGTTGAACTCGGTCTGGCGGGTGATGAAGGTCTTCAAGACTGTGGGCTCGCTGAAGACAAACCCTGTGAAGGTGACGATGATGAGGATGAGTCAGATGAAAACCACACCATTTTGTTCTTTTTATTTTGCATTGTTTATCGCCAATAGGGGTCACAAATTTTTCTAAATAATCTCCTTTTCATTCAGTGCAAGTGTTCCAGCTCTTAAAGAGCATCTGGATTCCTGTCAAGACAAGTTGATTCAACTCTAATTTATTCAAGTCTAATTAGAGTTTTCATTTGACTCGCTCACAACAACCATAATATTTAGCTATAGTAATATTTTTATCAGTTTATCATCTAACATTATATATTTATTTTCACATAGCCTGTATACACACACACACACACACACACTCCTTTCTTTTTTTTTTTACCCAGAGCCTTTAAAAATTGTCATCTGAACATGTTAAAAGCATGCACACAAGAAACAAACAAACAAAAAAAATTCACATTAAACCAAGCATGTTTTTTCCCCTCCCCGTAAGAGGAAAATTACAGTTTTGCTCTAAATTATTTTCTTCTACCCTTTGACTGAAAAATAAAAAAGGAAAACTGCTAATTAAAATAAAAAAATAATAAATCTCACTGGGCTCTAATAACAGCCTATGGATTAAAAACGTCATTATTTTAATCCATCCCTGTCCCCATCCTGCAATTCGAACCCAGACAGACGGAGACGCACTTCAGGAAAAATAAATGATCGTAGAGAAAGACTTACCAAGTAAAGTGCAGGTTGTAAAAAGCGATAAACATGCAGAGCGGCACATCTTCTACAACACAATCAAGAGCTCCTGAAATAAATCCTGAAGGTGTGAAACTGAAGTTTAGATTTATAGTTTTGTCAGCTCACTGAAACACTTTCTAAAACATATCTACACACACGGCATGAAAAGACATCGAGCCTCCTCCAGGGTCAGGTAGGTCCAGTCCGCAAAACGTGGCATTGAAGCTGAAACTGTGGCTCAGAGTTTATTTTGAGCAGTGTGTGCGAGTTACATTGCGAAGTATTTCCTAACACACTCACTAACCCACCCACCCCCCTGTCCATCAAACCCAACCCACAGCAGAAACCTAATTAAACCCAACAAGAGGAAGGAACAGGTGCGAACGGATTGGAGCGTCAGATCACGACTCTGAATAATTCATTAAAGTCATTAATTAATTAACATCTGCTTTAAGGCGGGACGCACCTGAGCAAACATCTGAGACACTGCTTTCTGAGTAACACGCCGTGTGAGAGAGAGAGAAGCGTAATGAAGTGAAGTCAGGTAATACTGTATAGACCTGGAGCATGTGATCAAAGAATCATCACCTGTGCATATCATTAACGTGACAACTTTAACGATTAACAGAAGAGCAAACTGTGCATCCTTAAAGCCATTTCTGTAAAAAATCCATCACATTACTAAAACAGTTACTGTACATACTGTAAATAATCCCAGTGTGTAGTTCAGATCAAAGATGAACATGTGATTAGTCTTACTAGATAGTTGGCTAAATATTTATTTAATTAATATAAAGGTGAGATATGGGCTTAAAGGAACAAATCCATGCTGAACGATTTGAACATTGATCTTTGTAATTAACATGATCTTTAACATCATTAAAGATTTATTTCATAATGAGGTTCTGAGTTGTGTCCCCCCCCCCGCTCCACTGACGTTATTCCATGTTCATTTTGTAACTGGTTGACTTTCTCCATTTTAACAATCACCTTATTTTCCTATTTAAACAAAATATTATTGGTCTCATTCTAATTCACATTCTTTTCCCATTTTATGATTATCATTTTGCCAGAATCCACCTTTTCTCCTTGAACACTGTATTCAAATATTGATACAATATTTCAAGTCCAACATTATTTTTGCACTATTTTCCTTAAGATTCATTAGATACATCAGTAAACAAAATGGCTAACTGCACCAAACACATAGTTACTTTAAAAATACTTTGAGAGATTTTGCCTTTTTGTTGTGACACAAATTGCGTGTCTCATTTCAGTTGTTTCTGTGGGAATGACAACATATATATTAAATGTTGAAACTAAGAAATTTTTCTTGTTTTTTGAAAAAAATATGCTCATTTTGAATTTGATCTTGATTCGACTCATTTCGACTTCCCCAATTTGCCATGTGACCTCAAAAGGCCCTTCCCACCTGGCAAATCATTTTGAGCTTGAGATGGGTAGTAAAATGAGCACTATCTCCTGGTGTAAATTCTTTTAGCCGTGTCCCTCTGCTGTAAAGGCGGAATTGATGTTCTTGTGCCTGTAGCAAATTCTCCTGGGTTATGTGACTCAGTGCGTGGAGTTTTGCTCTCAGGTCAAGAACGTACTGAATTTCATTTTTGCTTTGAGAAGGCCCCTCCTCCCAATTTTCTCGAATGATGTCTAAGACGCCATGGGGCTGGTGCCCATACAGTAATTCAAACTGAGAAAACCCAGTGAAGGCTTGTGGGACCTCACGCACTGCAAACAACAGAGGGTCTAGCCACCTATCCCAGTTTTTAGCGTCTTCATGAACGACCATATGAATCACGTTTTTAAGTGTTTGGTTAAATCGTTCAGCCAGCCCGTCCATTTGTGGATGATAAACACAAGTACGAATTGATTTAATCCCCAATAATTTGTACAATTCGCATAGTGTGCATGACATAAACATAGTGCCTTAATGAGTCGGGATTTCTTTCGAAATCCCAACTCTGGAGATAATAGGAAAGCATGCCTCCGCAACACTGCATGCAGAGATATTACAAAGAGGTACTGCATCCAGGTATCATGTTGCATAATCCACTATGACTAACACAAAGCGATACCCATGTGTGAATCGATCTAATGGCCCAACAAGATCCATGCCAATTCTTTTGAAGGGGATCTCAGTTAATGGTAATGGGTGCAATGGTGCTTTTGGTGTGGCTGCTGGGTTTACCAGTTGGCATTCATGGCAAGTCACACACCACCTGCGGACATCAGCGTGAATCCCTGGCCAATAGAAACGAGCCATGAGACAATTGAGTGGAGTGTTTTACCCTGACCCAAATGCCCAGCCATAGGATTATGATGAGCCACATAGAATAAACATTCCCTACAGATCTTCTGGACCAACAACTGTGTCATCTCTTCTTTAGTTTGAGTGTCCTGCATCAGTCAATATAGCCTATCCTTAATAATACAAAAATATGGTTAAGGACATTAGGTTGGAGGGTTTGGCCATCAATTACCTGCACTTGGTCAAAAGCATGCCTCAGAATCTCGTCACATGTCTGTTCCAAGGGGAAATTCCCTGAGGGATTCCCCAGAGAGAGAGGATGACCCTCCCCACTCTGTGTATCATGATGCGGAGCTGACATGGACAGCCCTGGAACATCTCCAGCTAACATTGCGATGGGATTCCCCCGTGATGTACTACTGCAGGACCTACACATTACTGTTTTATTAACATTTTAAACCCCAGCCAATCTGTTCCCAGGACAAGTGGATGGGTGAGGCTCGGACTAAGTGCCACCTCCACACTATGCTTTTCTCCCCAGAACTGTATAGTGACAGGCATTAGCGGATATTTGTGAATATCCCCATGCACACACCTGACCTTCAACTGTGCATTTCTCTCATGTCCTGCATTGGATCAGGCTTTGATGCATGGAGGTCTGATTACAACCAGAATCCACCAAAGCCTGATGTGTACCCTCTTGAATACTCACAGAGACTTGGTATGTTCTCACGTGATTAGGGAAAGCCTGCGGTGCATCCAGAATGCAAATCAGTAGCCCAGCATCCTCGTGGAATTCAAGTTGTTTATTTTTATAGTGCTTTTAACAACAGACATTGTCGCAAAGCAGCTTTACAGCATTTTAATGACTTTAAACATGAGCTAATTTTATCCCTAATCAATCCCCAATGAGCAAGCCTGTAACGACAGTGGCAAGGAAAAACTCACACAGATGACATGAGGAAGAAACCTTGAGAGGAACTAGACTCAAAAGGGAACCCATCTTCATTTGCGTGATAATGTGATTATAATATTTTTAACATGAAGTCTGTTTTGTTGAAGTTATAAACTGTTCATTGTTGGAAACTTGAGTGCAAAACTCTTCATAACAACTGCAGTCCTAAAGTCAGCACATCAACTGTAGTCCTCAGCCATAAAAGCATTACTGTGAGTATCCAGAGCATCTTCCAAGTGTGACTCTCAACTGTCCATATGGGGCCGTCCTCCACACAAGTGATGTGATGAGACTCCAGCCAGACGTAGGGCATCAGGATGGATCAGGCAGGTCCGAGGAGCAGAAGAGGTCAGCATCTCGATCTCAGGATTGACATGTAATTCAGAGGGACAGACAGAGTGGGGGAAGATAATGGATGGATGGATGAATGGAAGCATTTCCATTTACATAGCACCTTTCTAACACTCAAAGGTGGTATCCATCCATCCATCCATCCATCCATCCATCCATCCAATACATACAAAAATACATACAAAAAAATGATGAAAAACCAAAAAGAATATAATGAAGCTGACAGTGCTTGGTCTGTATGTATCTAGAACCTAAGGGTTCTTTCGCTGCCCCTGTAATGGAACCAGTTCTATGTCGAACCTTACAACAACACATTTCTCTATCAGAAAAGGTTCCAATTTTGTTCCAAGGTTCTAAGTTTAGGAAGCTAATAAGCCTTAACTTTACAGAAAAATTCCTTAAAGATGAAAAAAATGTAATGGAGCTTGGATTGTTCTTCAAGAAGAAAAGCCTGGACACTCTGTACTCTGTAACTTTGTGTAAAAGTGCAATGATGCAGTGCTGAATGGAAAAGCAGTGGAAAGAAGTTTATTCTTCTGTTCATGACAGTTTGCTCGTGTACATGGAGGATTATCATCTCAGAACTGCTGAAAAAGTTATGTTGACACCTTTCTGTTTTAGTCAGTATTAACTTTTTCAGCAGTTTGTGCTACATTAGCTCTTCTGTGAGATTGGAACATATGCCCATGCAAATTAATGAACCTTCGACACCCATGACCCTGTCACCGGTTCACCGGTTGTCCTTCCTTGGAGCACTTTTGGTAGGTACTAACCACTGCATACTGGGAACACCCCACAAGATGTGCCATTTTGGAGATGTTCAGACCCAGTCATCTAGCCATCACAATTTGGCCCTTGTCAAAGTCGTTCAGATCCTTACACTTGCCCACTTTTCTGGCTTCCAACACATCAACTTCAAGAAGTGATTGTTCTCTTGCTGCCTAATATATCCCACCCCTTAGCAAGTGCCATTGTAATGAGATAATTAACAGTTATTCCATGAAATCAAGTCATACATGCGCTGGTAGCCAATGAGGCGCGTAGCACTGAGCTGGCTATGAGCTATGTACCATATGATGAGATTGGGTAGAATAATTGTTTTATTCTATCCATATTCACTGGATTTTTAGAAACAGAGCATTTTTTTTTGCAAATTTGATAAATAAAAACTTTATACAAACGTCCAACAAAATCATTCCCATTTAGAATGTAAACAAACTGGTGAAATGACAGCAATTTGTGAAAAATGCTAAATAATAATTATTGAAAAATAAAACATATGTTCTTACCATCAACTTTCATTCCATTTTTTATTTTTTATTTTGGGGGGGTTTCTTCTTCTTTAAGTTTATTTATTTATTTTTATTTTTTGGCAGTTGGCAAACCAAATTAAAGGTGCATTACCACCACTGACTGGGCTGGAGTGTGGAACAGGAGATGGGGGGAACCCTATGTTCTTTTTAGCTTTTTCTTTTAAATACTTGATAACTCCACTCGAAAACAAAATTATTATTTTTTTTTTTTTTATTTCGTCCTCGGTTGGTTCAGCAACATGCTCCGCCATTTTGTTTTCTCTACTCATGGTATATAAACTGATACTAGTAGTAGAGTAGCCAATCAGAGCATGTGATTGCTCATATCCAGTGAATGTGGATAGAACAATCAATGTTGATCACTGTACAGTAAAACTTGCAACCCCATTTTATAAAGTATTTAATAATAAAAAGTGATTTATGTTACTCAAAAAAAAAAAAATCACAAACCAATAAACCCCAAATGAGACTAATTCCTTCATCATGCTTTATTAAGAATGTTACCCATCATTGCAACTGCATTGTCACTGCGATTATCCAGAACCATCTGGTGCTGGAACATTCTGTGTGTTTATACCACATTCCATGCGGTGAATTATTGTGATGTTCCAGCTGCTCTTTTCTCTCTGCTGATGTGACAAAAAGCATTCTGAGGATCAACACAGACACCTCGGGCTACCTTTCATCTATTGCACACCGCAAAAGATCTACAATATGAGCGAGCTCATTTCCATGAAAGCATGTTTAAAATTGAAGTGTCAAGTTCTTGATTGTGATTGGTCAGAAAAGAAATGATGTTTTCTTTCTACATTGGAAGGAGACTTCAAGCTTATAGAAGGGGTCTCCATTGTCAGAGCTTCTTACTGGGTTATTTAGAATGTTGTGTAGATTGATACTTTTTTACATCATGACTGATGGATGAAGCCATCCCTCCATATTTCCTCCGTGACACTACATACTGCTTCTACATGAGGAACCAGCTGATAATTTAATTGCTCATTTTCCCAATGAAGCGTTTTATCTGACTTCTTCACATGCCGCTTTCAGAAATGCAGCAATTATGAGATGTGCATACATGAACACCATGACATCATTGTAATTGCTTTACTTTGAGCTCACATGTGAATTCAGGGGAAGAAGAGAAGTGAAGAAATGAAGGTGAGGCTGAACATTTAAACAAGCCGTCATGGATCAGTTGAAAAGAAGAGTCAAGCATCACGGTACAGTATTTTCTTGGGGTCTTGGTACCTTGGAAGGAATACCATGTGTTCTTAAGCCCTCATGGGACTGGATTTGTTTTAATTTGTGAACGTGGGGTTGGGTCCTGCATCTGGAGAGATTGTAAATGAAGTGTGGCAAAATAATCTCCCTCCAGTAAAGTTACTGAAAAACAGCAACTCAAGACCCCAACTATTTTTTTAGTGCAAGAGTCAGTACTGTGCACTTTTTTTTAATTATTCTAAGCACAAAACAGTGATTTTTAATGCCATTTTTAGCAACAGTTCAGAAAATTTTCATTCAAATGAAGTCTAAATCATGAACAAATTACTGATTTCTGCTAAATAGCAGTAATTGTGTTAATGCTGGTGCCCAGCCTGCCCTGTCTTCTTCTATCCAAGGACACAAAGCTAACGAGGCAGTGTTATTAGCCCACTGCACTGATTATCACCCTCTCTCACTGTTCTACCCATCCTTTGTTCTGCCTCATTACTCTCATCGTCTGTCCACGATATGAATGTGAGACAGAGAGAGAAGAGTCGAGTGCTTCTGTCTGGGCTAAATGACTCTCCTGCTTTCAGGTTGATGAGCAGTTCTGTGACAGGAGGATTACGGAGACCTGATGTGGAAATGACACTGGCACTGTCAGGAGTGAAACTGCTGAGGCCAAAAGAGGAAAGGGTTAAAAACATGGAAGTGTGTCAGGAACTGGCCTTAATTACAGAAAGAGAAGATCAGACTGTAAGAAGAAGAATATTTTAAAAAGACTATAAGGTCAAACCATCAAATCAGTTCAGTGTGTAAAGTGTACACAGAGAGAAAATCCAGGTGTGGAGTTCAGTCCCTCATGATCAATCTAGATATGACAGTGCAGAACACAAACTCCCTGAGATTATATGAGAAAGGAAGGAAGGAAGGAAGCTGTAAGTTGACAAATAAAGGAAGAAAAATAATGAATGAGAGAAAAAAAGAAAGGCCCTGTGCTGACCTGGCAACTTGTCCAGGGTGTACCCCGCCTTTCGCCCGTAGTCAGCTAGGATAGGCTCCAGTTTGTCTGCAACCCTGTAGAACAGGATAAAGTGGCTAGAGATAATGAGATGCGATGAGAAAAAAGAAAGCGCAAACACCTGAAAGAAGGGAAGATGTGACAGAGAAAGAAATAATTAACTAACTTTCCAGCTTTTTGAAGGTTTGTTCCTGACTCAATACCTTAAATGGTCTGCTTTCCTTTGTGCACACATTGTCTATTATACATTTACGACACATTTATTACACAGTTATAATTGCTTTATTAACACAGTGATCCTAAATGAAATGCAGTGACGAGAGATGGGTACATATAGTTTAATACAGTAGCCTTGAACATGCATGCATGCATGCATGCACACACACCAGCCACTTTATTAGGAGCACTATCAATTCTGGAAAGACTCCATTTGTGCACTTTTGGGACGAGACCTGCATATGGCTGAATTTGGATAAATAATTCACATTGAGCTCCATTTCACAATCAGCAACAGTTTCTTTCCTGCCCTAATTACTCTGGTTTCCCCGACTGCCCATGTCTTCAGTTCTGCTACCTTTTTTATGCTAGCTGTAAATTCCCTGAAGAAACTTTCTAATTAAGTAGATGATGACAGAGTCACTGCAGCAGATGGCAAGAGGAAGATGTTAATCACATTTCCTGAACATCTCAATCCAGAATGGCCTGAAGGTTAAGCATGCCCTCTTCTCCTTGAATTATGCCCCAGATCTCAGGATGTTGGTGCAGATCTAGAACTTGCTGTTGGTTCCAGCTGGAACTGATGAACAGATAGGTGATATAATATTTTAGAAAGAAGATACAAGAGTCAATAAAAGTCATTTAGTTTATTGATTTGATTAGTTTGCTTGTCCACTTTTGGTATAATAAAATACATATTCACCTTATGATCTATTTAAGATTTTTTTTTTCTTCTGCGGTAATATCAAGCAGGATATGTATTGAATCATTGCAAAAACAAAGCCCTGGACACAACGGCCCATCAGCAAAGACATGCACCATTACCTTCTCTGATCTGTTGGATATTTGATATTCTATAAGACAGGAGAAAATGGGCAGTGTTTCTGCAGAGCTGCTGCAGCATAATCACTTCACTTTATCTACACGTACAGCACAGACAGCGACATCATCATGATGTTATTCCCATCTTTTTATCCATCTCAAGCTTCCTAACAGGAACTCACAAGTGCAGCTTGACCTCTACCTCTCTTTCTCCATTGATCATGACATTCCCTTATTCTCAGAGCTGCCGTTTCTGACCAGCACCTCCTTCATTACAGGTCACAGACACTAAAGCAGCAGGGTAGAGAATACAGACGTAGCTCGATAAACTCCCACTGTTACAATCACAAGCTTTTCACATGCAATCATGTGTGTAATATGTACAAGGTGTACACGTGCATTTCAACATTGTATGTGTGAACTCAAGTAAAATATCAATTTCAGTCCTCTTGTAATGTGTGGCAGATAAACGAATCATATTCAAGAAAAGTCAAGGAGAATTAAATAAACCATGATTCATGATTAAATGATTCATATGAAAAAAAAAATCAAAGTAGAAAAAAATGAACCATGTGAAAAGCACATGAAAATAAATGAATCATGTTGGGAAAAAATGGATGTGAAACTGAATACATTGTGAGAAAAAAATCATATGGAAATAAAATAATTGTATGATAATGAAAGAATCATTTATATTCAAAAATTCACATGGAAAATAAATAAATCATGTAACAAATCTCATCTCATTATCTGTAGCCACTTTATCCTGTTCTACAGGGTCACAGGCAAGCTGGAGCCTATCCCAGCTGA
>JANZLB010000010.1:6120143-6131700 GCA_026167865.1 Notarius quadriscutis
GGGGGAAGAGCTGTAAGCCTCTTTAACATTAGCATACAGCAGGTCTATTGTTCTTCCCTCTCTGGTAGGACAGTTCATAAATTGGGTGAAAGTGGAAAGTGTTTTGTCCAAATTAACATGAGTAAATTCACCTGAGATAGCAATCAATGCACTCAGGTGTTGAGTCTGTAGCCAGGCTATTGCAAAGTGAATAGTGTCACAAGCAGTGTCCGGGTTTGCATAGAGGGGGAACATAAACAGCCACCACAATAACATTAGAAAACTCCCTGGGCAGATAATATGGACAAAGTCCGACAGCACACAGTTCAACACAGTGTAACCCAACGAACATCACTGTGAAGGAGCGCATCGGGCTGCAGATGCGCTCCTTCACAGTGATGTTCGCTGGGTTACACCACCAGTTGTTCACAAGAACGGCAAGCCCTCCCCCTTTGCGCTTACCACTCCTGGCGCAAAGGGGGAGGGATGAATTCATCCATCACAACCATGAAGGCATCCTTGAGGCATGCATGGGGCTTACGTGGGTTACTGGGGGCTACCGTAGCATTCAGTCACAACCATCGAGCTCAAAATGTTCACGGAACAACATTCTGCAGAAAGTGAAAAGTTTGCCTCGGGGGTGTGGTTTATTTCCTCTTGCCATGTCTATGCCATGAAAACCGTACACACGGCCATGATTTTCATAAGGCCATATGTCACTCCTGCCATTTGTTTTACTGCCATCTTCCATTGCTGCCATCGCAGTTACCACTTTTTCATTTGCATATTTACTTCATCCAAATTTATGCAACGGATCACCTCCAAAATCTGCTGGAATGGCCATGGTAGGCCCCAGGCACAGTTCTCACCAATCAACCAGCTCTGTGTGACCTTAGCATCAGTCTAAAAACTCTCTTGGTTGAAAGAAAAGCATTTCACCTTCAGAACACCCCCGCCCCCTGCAAATTCTCAACCACCTTTTTGCTTATCTTATGCACTTCTTGTTTATAAAATAACATGTGGGTTTTTCTCTTGTTGCGAAGTCTTGCAGGTCGTCGGTTATTCCAGTAAGTTCTGATTATTTGGATTGCTTTTTTGTGTATGATATCCTTTTTTTAACCTTGTATTATACGTTGACCACATTTTGATTTTGTTTAGTGATGAGACTGTTTTTGGTATTGACCTGAACTCTCTTAGATTATGTGTTAACAAACGCGCTAAGTACGGATCCTTATTCTGAGCCCTTTGTTGCACTTTTTAGGTAAACATTTTTGGATCTATTTCATGCCATTTTTGAGTGTTTTTGTAAAATAATTTTTTTTTGGGGGGATACAGTATATTGATGAATAAATGTGTACTTTTGAATCTTATTGTGTAGGGGGAAAATGAGATTAGTATGTTCACAAGTAAATTCTGACTGATCAAAATATTCTTATTTCGAGGCACCTGGAAAACTGGGTGGGTTTTTTATTTTAATTTTTTTAATGATTGCATGAAATGTTATAAAAGGTTTCAGGTTATGGAATGGGGGAGGGATCATCATATCACATCACATCACATCACATCACATAACTCCATTGGTAAATATTTTCCAAGACTCCAATACACACAATAAGCAGTTAATATAAAGTTTACCTTTTTATATGTTTTTTCTTTATCATTTATTCAAGCAGTCTAGCAATACAATGTTATTAGCCAGTCTTTTTTTTTTTAGACCAAAGAAAGCAACAGATCCTGCAATGTTAAATATGTCTGTAATTTGAACCCTGTCAATTCAGAGGCTTCTCACACCAGCGTCAATCTCTGGATGTGCTTAAGCTAATCAACATTTTTGCTACGTATCCACGGAAATCAGCTTAGCATTCGTGGTGCATTTCTGACCGCGAGAATGTATAAAGATGCACTAATTACAGCTGCTTGGAGAAGCATCTCTTACAAAATTCAGCGTGTTGCAACTGGATTCAAAACGAATCTCAAATGACTCTTTAAGTAAAGCGAGACGAGGGCTTTTTTTTGATGCAAGAGGGGGGAAAACTAGAAAAGGGACATTAGAGGGTATTTTATGATGAAAGCCACTTTGATTTTGAAACATCCAGCGTTATCAAAAGCATGGATATTCATATTAAAAAAAATGGTTCGAGAAAGTTTGGGTAAAGTCTTTGAGGAGTGAAAATGCAGTGACTTGGAAAAATAAAGTGAAATATATAAGCATTTTAATAGTTACTTAGCTGAACCAACATTTCACCTCCAGTTTCTTGCAAATTGGACATTTTATTCAGAAACGGCGTCACTATTGTTCCAAATTGCCCCAAAAATATTGGCACACATGAGACTCTGTAGGCTTGTTTTTTCCCTATCAAACTGGAGAAGCATGGGAGCAGGATCTGGAGCTCAGTATAGATGAGGACCAATGGGCCAACACCCTTGACTTGGTTCATAACTCTTCTGTCTGTGCTTGGCATGGGCTGCGTCAAGGTAAAATTAATTACACTAACTATATATTGTCTAAAATGTACCCCAATGTTAGCCATGCTTGTAACAGCTGGGGTCAGTCCTTGTACAATGTCAAATGTACAACAGGAATTCAAGGTTATGAAGATCAACGGATGCTCTATTGAACTTTGACATTGGTAGAAACCAGTTATTTTACCACCAGTGGAGTTGTGCTGTATAAGCCACACCCATGTCTTATGTTTCTAAAAATGTAAATTATTCTCAAAAATGTTAAAGATTTGTACCAAAATATTGACTTCACATCAAAACCATGTACTCTACCAGAAAATACAAATGTTAATCTGTCATGATTATACCGTTAATAAGAAATCAAACACCTCATCTCATGGTGCACTGTTATAGAAAAAAATTTCAGGTTAATGTCTAATCCAAAACCCAGACTTCATTGTTGTATAATTTTGCATAACTCATTAAGTTTCCTAATCGCTCTGTTTAACTCGGTTTAACAGACCCGTGTTCCTGCTCAGTCATCAGTGCCGCTGTGAAGCTGTGACCATCTCTTGGGCTCATGACAGGAATACAAACATCGCTGCTCAAACAGCAGTCTGTGTTACAATCCTCAAGGACAGCCAAAGTGGGTCATGCTCCATTAAAGATGGCCGACTGTTTCTACTGCACTTTGATTCAAATCCCCTTTATACTTTTTAAATGCTCTGCTTTAGAAACTTCTTCTTCTTCTCCTCTTTCTTCTTACAATGTCATTATTTTAACACTGGAACACAGGACAAGTTTAATTAACTGGATAACCTCCTGGTTAATCTGATCTAATCACATTTGTCAAATATTTTGAAAATGATTTAGACAAAAAACCCTCTATCTTGTTTTTCTAACTATTAGTTATGTTTATGATGTATGATTACTTAAAGTATAAAACAGGCAAATAATTTCTTATTAATTAAAAAATGATGCACTTTTTATCCATTTAGAGTTGCATATCATGTTGTTGAATGTCTGTAAAACAATTATCACTTGTGGTCTAACAGTCATTCTCTCATCAGCCTCTGTTGAAGTTAATAAGACGACGATGATGACAACAACAAATGTAGTTTTTCGTGTTGGTGAGAACCAAAGAATTTCCAGTTTTGGAAAGCTTGACCCCTGACTGTTACGAAGCGCTGCCACTGACAGAAAACTTGACCGAATCAACTATTTTTCTTTGTTAAATATCAATGTTTTAAATGTTTATTATTAAACATAGATAATGTTTAACGTCCACCTTACAAGTGCTAGTAGAAGTTATTACTATAGAAATGATAAAATGTGTACTAGAACATGTCAAATTAGAGAATTCCTTATTTGGGAAGTTGAGCATTTGGTTTTAGAGCTTTAGGATTACTCAAGTTTCATTTTTAATTTGAGAAAGTTCAGGGTTTATAGGTTAGAACTTACCACAAAGGAACTGAAATTAGGGGACAGCTAGTGTTGTTTAGGGGTTAGGCTGATCCTCAGGAAGCTTATGCTAAAGGTCTCACATAGCCAGAATCACTTCATGGTAGATGCTGATAGACAATTTTAGGCCTTCCGGGGATCAACCAGCACACATTCTGGGCTCTTCTGTCAGAATATGTGAGAGCCGGGGAACTACCTTGACAACCGGGTGGGTGTGGCTTCCATCCCCGGAAAGTTTGGCTGTGTTGAAAATTGCCATGGGTCAAGTGCCGGATGAATTCATCCATTGCTACTGTGAAGGCATCCTTGAGCATCCTTGAGGCATACGTGAGGCTTACATGGGCTACCATAGCATTCCATCACAACCATCAAGCTCAAAATGTTCATGGAACAACATTCTGCAGAAAGTGAAAAGTTTGCCGAGGAGGCATGGTTTATTTTATCTTGCCATGGCTATGCTGTACTGCAGCCATGAAAACCATAAACACTGCCATCAGGCCATACGTCACTATATATTGCTGCTGTCACCCAACTGGCCTCAACCGCGGAGGCTATTGCTGCACAGCCATCATTACCGTTGCCAACCATAATAGCTTCCATCATTGCTGCTGGTACTTCTGGCATCTATCATCACAGCTACCGTGGCTTCAATTGCATATTTACTCTGCCCAAATTTATGAGATAGATCGCCTCCAAAATCTACCAGAATGGCCACGGTAACATCAGCCACGGTTCTCACAGATCAACCAGCTATGTGTGACCTTAGTGTTAGGGGTTTAGATCCTAGGGTTGAACCTATGTGTTGCTGGTTGTATTTAGCATTAACAGGTTTGACTCAAGGCTTAAAGATATGATTGTTTATTTAGCATATTCAGTTTTTGGTGGCTGGAGTGATTCACCTTTCAAATTTTGTTTGAGCATTAGTGTGATCAGCATGACTTATTTTGAGAAAGATGAGTTGCTAAGGTTTAGGGTTCAGGATTCGGGGTTAAGGTTAATGTTGGTGTACGTCACCTTGAGAAAGTTGAGGTTGCGGTTTCGCTCGATGCTGGTGATCTCCAGGTTTCCCATCACCACCTCACAGTTCTCGTAGAACTTGCGCAGGGTGTAGTAGTGCTGGTCCAGATCTGACAGGGTACTGAGCTTGTTATCGGTGCCCTCACATACTGCAAAACAAAAAGGTTGGTCAATAGGTAGAATTATTTCCATACAGAACAACACCAAGACAGTGACTCTGGGCAGTCATTTGCCTTTTACTGTTTAGACCAATTTGAGTTTGACTACATGGAGAGATTGCTGATGGAACGACTGACATGATGTTACAGTAAAATAGTGGTTTATTTATTCCTTACTTATTACAGATTCTTCAAAAACAAATCGTTTTGGCCTGAGGCCTTCACAGTCTCCAAAATTCATCTCTGCTTGACGTGACGTTTAATTAAACACACTTCTTTCCACGCACCACACATCTTCCTCTGGATGGCCAGAACCATCTGCTCGATCAGTTGGCCTACAGCAGAACACCAGAGTGTGTGTGAATATGTGCGCATGTGTCAAGATCAATTCCATCCCAGCACCAATGCACTCATCTACGCCGTTATGTAGAGAGTGAGAGACAAACCTCATCTGAACACCACATGCTTACGTATAGCACTGTTCTCATGTGCCAACTGGCAGCAGTCCTTACTGCATCCCATCAATGTGTCTATTGAATGACACCAAAGCCTTGTCTTCTCAAAAAACACTATTCACAACAATAATGGAGAGGAAAAGTCGATATGAGTAGGTGCCAAAGTAGTTTCACATTTGTATGGCCAAAAATGGAAAAGCAACAGCATGATAATAGGAATAAAGAAGGAAATGGCGACTAGTGCGGTACATAATTTCCTTTAAAAGAGCTACTCTCTCTTCAGACTTCAAACACCGCATTTATACATTTATACCACCTGGGTTAAGGAATGAATCACTTAGTGTCATAAGAAAAATTAACGTCTAAAAATCTATAAAATTGCTTCTTAACTAATTTGCTTTAGATGCATTTCGCTCTGAAACAGGAAGTCAGAATGACAGCAAGTTGGAGTGCTTCACTGGTACACACACACCATTCACTAGCATTTGAAATTAGCGAGCTAGCTAAATATGGTGAACAGCGTAGACATTAACAATAGTGTAATAGTGATGTAGAAGCCCTCATAGTGTTTAAAGATGGAACCATGTTCTCCATCAGTCTGAGGAAGTAACATATTCCAGCATTGAAGAGCCTCAACTGCCATTTGTTTTTCCTGAACAAGCGATGCTTATATTGTAGCCAGAAACACAAAAGGGTAACGTAGTGTAGCCAGAAACACACCAACGAACAATGTATACTGCTAACAAAGCTGCTATTGTAGAGTAAGACCCGCCTCCATAGGTGGAACATTTACATTCTAGAACACATTTAACTGAACAATCATTCTGCTGTGCAAAGGCAAGCTGGAGTATTTGCATATTGTGTCGGTGGCAAAAGACAGTCCAATAGTGTCACCGATTCGCTATTGGACTGTCTTTTGCCACCAACTGCAGTTTGCCTTTGAACAGCAGCATTAAAGAGCATATCATGGGCAAATTCAGGAGCAAGATCAATGTAATTCTCCTATTTTATATTAAACTTTTGTCAAATATCTGTCACATTTTGCACTTTGTGCAATTTTTTTACCTTGCGCAATACTAGAAAAATTCAGTTGAAATCAAGCCATTTGAGGCGAATTCATCCGCCTCTGAAAAAACTTGGCATTTGGATTTCCCAGCAAACATTGATTTTTGTGACGTCACGTGCGGGACGCCTCCTTCTGAATCCTACGTCAGCACTGGTTTATGAGAAAACAAACATATTATTTATATCCCCGGTGTTATCCACGTCGTCTTCATCACTTGAATCATCATCAAATCCAAACAGATGAAGCCCCAATTCTGACACCTCATTATATTCTTCATCCAAAGGTGAAGTAACATTGCGCTCAGGTGACAATTCCATATTTCAGTGCAAAATCGCTAGCTGCTAAACTTGGTCTACACAGGCTGTGCACTGAAACCGTGCATGCTCACGCAGCCTGTTGGCGCTACGAATCTGGCTCCAGACTCCCTTGGGATTTTTCCAAATGCGTTCTCATACCCTTCTGGATGAGTGTGTAAAGGGACATTCCTTTCATATTAAAAAAAAAAGAATTTAGTCCAGGATATGCACCTTTCAATAGAAAAATGTTGTGGCTATTCAGTCCTTCAATTTTTCATCATGTTGCTAACAAAACCCTATCAGATTTGTTATTTAAATGATGAAGTGCAGATTCCTAAGCATGACGACAGGTATCATTTAGTTGGTATCGATTTTTAAACAAAGAATTAATATATTACCACAAACACATTTCTAACATAAAAGTAAATGCAGAATCATCCCATCTCACGTAACAGGACAGAACCAGGAGAGACCGAGAACCAGTCCTCGGGGCAAGTCTGGTGTCGCAGATGATGTCACAACACAGTGCGTCATGAGAATTTGAAAAACTGTGTTCTTGTTGTGCTTTTTCTCATCCATGACTGGTGTTGACAATTTCCGAGTGATATTCGTGAATGGCTCCATAGAGAAGTCTGGTCAGGTCAGCCACTTGAAATGTGCTATCAACATAAATATAGTAAGGTTATAGGAAGAAACATTGTCATTGATTACATAAATGCGAATTTACAACGAAAACATGCCAAATAAACATGATTCACGGAACTTACCTTGCTCACATAACATTGAGACCGACATGCTGCTTTGGATCAGAACGTGCGAAACTAAACTTCTGGAAATTCTGGGACTCTTCAAACAAAGACCCGGAAATGACGTTTTGACATGCGCAGTTTTATTTCTATGGGGTGTTCCCAAACGTTTTTAGGTCAAATCTAGTTTCGTTACGTGAGTAAAGAAAAATTGACAGACGCTCGATGATTGAGAGAGAGAGAAACTTTGAAAATTCCCATGTTTTTGTCAGAATGATGCTCATAATACATACTACGTTGAATGAAAACCCAAATTTACGGGTTTTAGTTATCCCTTGCCATTTTCTTTCACAAATTGTTTACATAGTAAAATGGTAGCATCGGACAGACGGTTACATGAAAAATACGAGTTTTTTCAAACGGTGATAAATTGCTTGCGCCACCTTTTCTGTTCGATTTAAATGCACAATATCGTACAATAATACTAATATTATGCCAGTCAGTCATCTGCAACTTTAATATCAGGGTTAAAGCAAGTAAAAAAGTGAAAAAATTGTCTACCCATCGTTCATGTCCAAATTAAGCCCCTTGAATTTAGATTGAATCTTGTATTTAAAGTAAAGTTTCATCATAAATAATAAACTACCACACAAATTGTTTCTCTTTAATATGTACAGATAACAACTTGCGTTTTTTTTTTTTTTCCTTCAAAATATAGCAATACTGCTCTTGTAAGAGTTTAGAATATAAACTTGTAGGAAAAGTCAGTAGAGCAAATAGAGACACATGGATGTGCCAGAAGCAACATAAACCCATGCGTGCAGGGCGTTCTCAGTTAGAAGGGATTAATGATCCAAAAGTGGAGTCTGGTCCATTAACACAAGAACTTATTGCCATGTTTGTGTCCAGCAAACAAGCAAGTTATTAAAACCAAAAAGAAGTGGATATAGAAACCATTAAATGGGATTAGATCCTTACATGCTATCAAAGAAGGATTTTTCCTATGAAAGAAAAATTTACTGGCTAAATTTGACATCAGTAGAATAAATTTTGATTCTATTGTAGCTGTAACTAAATACAAAAGACAATAGTTATGTATACTATTAATTAACTTAATGTGAAAAAAGTAACAGATAATCAACAGACTTAACGGTTTTATTAAAGATTGTGTACATTTTGTCTTTTCTATTTGTTTGTATCTGTACATGCACGACCCCATCAACTCTGCTGATCAACTTATCGTCTTTAAATAAAAAGTTATTCATTCATTCATTATGAGTTGGAAATTTATCCATCCGTTCATTTCCCTGACATTTCAAACTACCTGGTGCTGCAGACACGGACACACAGACGAAAACCTAGAAGAGCAATGAGGAGTAGAACTTTTTATATGTGGCTGGTTAAAGATCTGGTGAACAGGACACTACAAGATAAATCCAGTATCATTTTTGCCCGGGTAAGGAGTTGTTTCTGGGCTTTTTGTCCGTGTCTTTGAGATGGACACTACAAGTTTTAGTATCAGGTGTAAACAAACCACAGCCGCTCGACTCCCAATCCTCCCTGCTCTACTCTTCCAGTAAGCATCACAGATCCATATAATTTACCCACAAACATTTATTTATTCAGCCCGCTGCGCACTTCCTCTCTCTCTCTGTGCGCGCGTGCGCATGCACAGGTTAAATGTGACAAAATAATTCTTAAAATAGTTCTTAATTTACCCATAAATGTATTTATTCCACTTGAAAAGTATACAGCAAACTAGCTACTGGATTTGGGACCCTATAACATCCTGAACTATTTGGCTTCAAACTTGAAAAATTTTCACGGCCTACTAGATGGCGCTTCACGGCCCATTAGAAACGCTGCACTAGAATGCATTTCCGAGTATGTAGAACCCGTGAGCTTTTGGGGGCCCCTGAACCCCTAGCCGTTATGACTGGTGCCACTACACTGATATTTTGGTCTAGCGAGAACCCTGACACTTGCAAATTGTTTATTTCCCTGTATATAGCTTATATTAGCATTATTATAGTGATATTGTTACATTTCCCTGTATATAGGTTTATTTTATATTTCCCCCCCTTTATTTAATTTTATACTGATATACAGCTTTACATTTGCCATTTCCACACATGTCGGAGTTGTTCCAATGTCATTTCACTGCTGTTGTACATGAATGTGACAAATAAATCTCCTGAATCTTAACAGAGGTTTAGAATGCAGTACATGAATTCTCATTACAGGCCGCATGTTCAAATTAAAGATGAGTGATGCTTCAAGAGAACAGCATAAAAATCTGCATGTGATGTGTTATGTTGACTGTGCAAAAAAAAAAAATTCCCTTCAAATCTCGATTTAGTTACCGGTACTAACCTTTATATCTTTTTGGCTCGCAGCACCCACAATGCTCTTGTTCACCAGCATGTCCAGTGTAGGTCTGTTATAGGTTCTCTTTAGCAGCGCCGGGATGGTATTCAGGTGTTTGGCCAGGTTAAAATCCTCCACTATCAGAGAGACAAAGGGATGCTTTTAGTTCTACTTAAACCTAGAAGAAGGTTTACTGATCTGAAAGTTGAAAAATTAAGTTACAGTCTTAATTTGCCTGCCAAACATTCACCAGGTTTCACACTTACCTTCTTTTTTGGTGTCCACAAAAAAGATGTGGTTTTTTTTCTGTTTACCCTTGGTGCCCAGAAGATGCAGTTCGCCCTTTAATCTTTCGATTTTCTGTAGAAAATCCAAAACATTTTTTTCCCCAAAAAAACCATACAGTCTCACCAAAATAAAACAACAGCCTTTTGTAAAATACAGTGGTCAACTGGAGACACAGTAACCGATCATTCTCAACCATGCTGATATGAGCTCATGATGAAGTGCCTTCTTTACCTTAGACTCAGCCACTCTCTTCATTTCCACATATCCAATGTCCTGAGTTCTCATGACTTTCTTCTGTTCCTCCGTCATCTGCTCCTCTTTTTGTTTTATCACATGCACTCCATCCTAACCAAGGAGAAACTCAACATTAAGCACCCTCATTTCAGCATCACTCTGATTAGCATTCTTTCAAAAAGCGTAGTCGTAACACTTTTAAACATCTAAATCACAATAATACTCCAAAAACAACTTAAATTTCTTATACCAACTTGCACTTGCGGAAAAAGAGCCCAAAAGAGAAAGAAAGAAGAGTTACAAAACACAGAAGTAACAATATATGAAGGAGCTGCTGTTGCCCAAGACGTACATTATTCATTCGATGAATGGCACAGTATGAAATATGTATCAACCAATCACCAGGAGAGAAGACACAGGCGATAAACTATTTCAAGTGCTTACATCCTGCGTAATCGGTCTTACATGACAAATGGGAATGCATGCTTCTCAGTCAATATCATTTGAAGACTGCTAATTCAAAACAATACAAAACCTGAATATCAGTAATTATTCTCTTACTGGATATGAGCAATCATGCGCTCTGATTGGCTACTCTACTTTTGTGGACACGGCTTATAGACAAATCGATACTACGCACCTCATCAGTTATCAGCTCATGTACGACTCGATTTTGTGGAATAACTGTTAATTACTCTATCCACATTCACTGGATATGAGCAATCGCCGCTCTGATTGGCTACTCTACTACTACGCTATCAGCTCATATACCATGAGTAGAGAAAAACAAAAATGGCAGAGCGTTTTGCTGAATCAATCGAGGATGAAATAAAAACTACTCAAAAACAAAACCCCCAAAAATAAAAAAAGCAACAAAACATGGAATGAAAGTATTTGATGGGAAGAACATACACTATATTGCCAAAAGTATTTGCTCACCTGCCTTGACTCACATATGAGCTTAAGTGACTTCCCATTCCTAATCCATAGGGTTCAATATGACGTCGGTCCACCCTTTGCAGCTAGAACAGCTTCAACTCTTCTGGGA
>JANZLB010000010.1:7175648-7187188 GCA_026167865.1 Notarius quadriscutis
GGGCTCGAACCCGGACCTTCTTGCTGTGAGGCGACAGTGCTAACCACTACACCACCGTGCCGCCATTATTATTATTATTATTATTATTATTATTATTATTATTATTAGTTGGTGCTGTCTTTTCGTTAGCATTTCCACATCATGCTGATGTCACAATGGGATATTGTTATTGCAAGCAATTAATAGGACGCAAAATATCAAAATGAGTGATAATGGTTAGAATTTGTTCCTAGAAACGAAAAAGAGCGAGTGGTTCCTTTCTGCTTTTTCCAGCAGCATGCGATATCATATTAATGAAAAAAGCCAGCATATTTGTACAAGCTCAAAGTCCAAGAATGCAATCCAGATATACAACAGCAGAGACTCGGATGTACAAGATGACGAGCATGATAATGGTGATGCTTTGGAAGCGGATCTGTTTGAGCAGAGTGTACAGCTAAGCACGTGAAAGAGCTGGTAAAAGTATATCTGAAGTGTTATTATTTGCAGAACAACAAAATATAAACCACAAAATATCTAAATTACTAAAGTGCTGCTGCATCGTGCTCTTTAGCAAGAGCACGATGCGGTAGTGCTTTTCAGCAAGAGCACTACCATCAGCGGGTAGCCAAACAGCAACTTAGGACACAGTTAACCAAAATGAAAATAAAAGTGAAGTTTTAGCTAAAAAAGCCATTAAAATTAAATATTGGACACCGTTGAAGAGCATATGTTAATTTTAGAAATTAATATACAAGTGGTTCAGGGTGGATTTTTCCTTTAAATACAAAAGACAGTGGCTTTATTTTGGCATCATGAAAGTATTCCAAATGTGCATAAAGAAATAAAAAAAAATGCATGTACCTTTGCTTGGACCCCCAATTTGAATGCAGCCCTACATATATCCCTGAATGAAGTCATGTAGCTGCCCTGCCTTTAAATAGTCCTGAAGAGCTGGTTATTATTCGTGACAATAATTCAGGTTAGTGCATATTTAGATTGCTTATCCTACTATCTCATTAACCCTTTGATTGTTTTTTAACCAAGGACTAACCTACATAGCAAGGACATTTAGCCCTACTTATGGCTTGACAGAGTGCATTTTTACTCTGCTATGCTTGCACAATGAGCCTCGACAGTAACGTGGGGTGTTGTCACATGTTGTATATCTCTCCACCAGGGGGAGCCCTACCAGGCAGGAGTGAGCCAACAGTAGATACCCTGTCAGTGCCTCCTATTTCCCCCAACTGGTATTACTTCATGGCTGGCGGAGGCGCCATCTTGTTCCTGGTTATTGCCGTTGTCATGGCCATTGGCTGTCGCCGCCTGACAGCCAAGAGGAGCCGACCCACCATGGCCTACTATAGTCCCCACAGTGCTTACTACCCAAATGGTGCCATGTCCAGAGCAGGGGGGGGTCCTAAGTTGACTGTCTGGGTTGAGAAGGGGGATGGAAACTCCTACTGGTGAGGGGACTCTGTGTGATAGATGTTGACCTACATTGCTGACAGAAGGTCAGAGGAAAAGAACTCAGAAGAGTACTGAAAAGTTGGTTTAGCATAAGGGATGCCTCAAACAAGAACTATTTTTTTCTTTGGTACCACCCTGCTACCAACTGCTTGGGAACTGCACAACCGAAAAGTGGACAAGAACCAGCATCTGCTCTAAACCTGTTGGTATTCTTTGTGTTTTTTTTCTTTCGATGCACCTTCACATGCTGGATGTGCTGAGACACTGTGAGTCTGTTTACTGCAGAGTACTATCCAGAGGTTTTCTGGAAGAGCGCCATATGGGAAAACCTTCCAGTACGGGCTTAACTGTGATGTAACCAGGTTGAAAGCTCCTTGTGCCTGTGCCTGGTGATAGCTCCTGAACTACCAAACCATCAGAGACTAAGTGGACATGGTGTCCAAGCCAACAACCTTAATCATAGATCCAAGACTGGCATGATGCCTTAATAACATTTCAGATGGGGATTGGTTCCAACTGGTCCCAAATCAGGGCTAGATGATGGAATGGATCACGAGATCAGGACTGAAGGACAGTCTTTAAGCTTTTGCAGAGCTAGATAATAATATTAATAATCATGTTGTATATCTAAATGTGGTGTCAACCTGTGTGGTTTACAAAACTGAATGAATCTTGGGTAAATTTACAGCTGTCAAAATGTTTGCACTTTGAATAGATCCTGGTAGTATTTGCGAGGCGATCTGGGAAAACCCGTCAGATGATGCTGTGGATAAATTTGGGCAAATTGATAAAAAGGTTTTGGCCAGAATTGAGCATTTCTTGAGCATACTTACCATACCGCAGCATAAATATATTGCACTGAAATGAAAATGCTTTTATTTACTTTTTGAACTTGCCTTGATGTAAAGATCATATTGGTTAAGTTTAGTGAAAGGACATCCAAAACCTCTCTAGCCAAGTGCGATTTTCTCAAACGGTTAACATCAAACTTTGGATAGCTACATGCCGTAGCAAAATGTAGCTGAATCAATTGAGTTTCTGATACCTGCAGTGCTCCTCCGCCAACATTGTAAAAGAATCCTTGTTCAAACTTAAGTTTCCCACTTTTTAGACTTCAAAATGCTAGAACCAAACTTGTGGCTGAGGTACAAACAAACAAAAATCCCAAGATATCTCAGTTAAAACATTGAGTAAGAACAATATACCGTAATTGAACAAAAAGAAGGGGTTTCCCAGGCCGCCACACAATTTACAATTTCTATGTTTACTATTCAGCCAAAAAAGACAAAGACAGTCAATGGACCATTTCTAATGAGTGTGTTGAAGCTGGGTAATGGGGTATAATACAATTGAGCATGCATGTGTACAATTTTGTATATCTCTACAGGCTCAGGTTCAGTGACCAGCGTGACTCTAATGAAAGAAAGTCCAGTCAGAACCTTCCAGAACAATAACAAATCACATTTCATCTCATATATTTTAGGTCACAGTAAAGTTGGCATCAAAGATGTTCATACTCGGAGTAAAACTAGAAGAGAGAGAGAAAAATTTTTCATTGCCATATTTCTCCACTTCAAGACTAGTTTTACTCGAGTTCTGCAGTTTTATGCCTGTTCCTCAAATTTCACAGCAGAAATCCCCCAAAATATTGTGTAGGCCCCGTCGGTTCCAAGCCAGAAGTGAAGAGGCGTGCATTATTCCAACCAAACGGCTGTCAGTGTTTTATTCCCTGCAACAAGCCACATAAACAACACCAGCTGCTTCCCTTCACCGCCTCGTCTTAATGAGGACCGAGAGAGAGAGTGGAGCAGTGACGGAGCGATCTCTGTGCACTCCCAACAGCTGGCAGACATTTTGTTATGCCGCAGGCCTTGGAGTCTTCCAGAACAATGAAGAGCATGCAGCACCTTTGCGTGGTTCGCTAGTTTTTGGAGCAGTTTTTCGAAATCGATTTATCGTTACTGAGCAATGGGGTCAAAAATTAGATAAAGAGATTGAGAAAGACTTTCTTCAGTGTTTGTTCTACTTGTTCCCTAATTCCCAGCACAGTTCCTTGTTTGATAATTTTGAGGACTTCTTAGCTTCTTAGAATATTTGAGCGAGTTTCCTAGTTTCCTTGTTCCCTGGATTCGAGTGTTTCCTAGTTTCCTTGTTCCAGAGGTTTGAGTGTTTTCTAGTTTCCTTGTTCCCAAGATTCGAGTGTTTCCTAGTTTCCTTGTTCCCGAGGTTCGAGTGGTTCCAATTTCCATGTTCCCTAGGTTCGAAGGTTTCCTTGTTCCTGAAGTTCAAGTGGTTTCTAGTTTCCATGTTCTCTAGGTTCGAGTGGTTCCTACTTTCTGTGTTCCCTAGGTTTGAGAGTTTCCTATTTTCCTTGTTCCTGAGGATCAAGTGGTTCCTAGTTTTCTTGTTCCCTAGGTTTGAGTGTTTCCTACTTTCTGTGTCTCCTAGGTTCGAGAGTTTCCTAGTTCACATGGTTCAAGTGTTTCCTAGTTTCCTTGTTGCCTACGTTCAAGTTGTTCCTAGTTTCCTTGTTTCCTAGGTTTGAGTGGTTCCTACTTTCCATGGTCCCTTGGTTCAAGAGTTTCCTATTTTCCTTGTTCCCGAGTTTGGAGGGGTTCCAAGTTCCCTTGGTTCCCAGGTTTGAGAGTTTCCTAGTTTCCTTCTTCCTGAGTTTTGAGAGCTTCCAAGTTCCCTTGATCTCTAGGTTGGAGAGTTTCCTAGTTCCCTAGGTTTCAGTGGTTTCTACTTTCCATGTTCCCTAGGGTTAAGGGTTTCGTAGTTTCCTTGTTCCCTAGGTTCAAGTGTTTCATAGTTTCCCTAGGTTTGAGTTGTTCCTAGTTTCCTTGTTCCTTAGGTTTGAGTGGTTCCTACTTTCCTTGTTCCCAAGCTTCAAGAGTTTCCTAGTTTCCTTGTTCCTGAGTTTTGAGAGGTTCCAAGTTCCCTTGGTCCCGAGGTTTGAGAGTTTCCTAATTTCCTTGTTCCCTAGGTTCGAGTGTTTCCTAGTTTTCTTGTTCCCTAGGTTCAAGTGGCTCCTACTCTCCATGTTCCCTAGGTTTGAGAGTTTCCTAGTTTCCTTGTTCACTTGGTTCAAGTGTTTCCTAGTTTCCTTGTTCCCAAGGTTTGAGTGTTTCCTAGCTTTCTTGTTCCCAAGGTTTGAGTGTTTCCTAGTTTCCTTGTTCCTGAGTTTCGAGTGTTTCCTAGTTTCCTTGTTCCTGAGGTTTGAGTGTTTCCTAGTTTCCATGTTCCATGGGTTCGAGTGGTTCCTAGTTTGCTTGTTCCTGAGGTTCGAGTAGTTCCTACTTTCTGTGTTCTTCTTGCTCCCTAATTCCCAGTGCAGTTCCTTGTTTGATAATTTTGATGATTTCTTAGTTTTCTAGAATTTTTGAGCGAGTTTCCTTATTCACGTGCCTCAAGTGTTTCCTAGCTTCCCTAGGTTTCAGTGGTTCCTAGTTTCCTCGTTCCTTAGGTTCGAGTGGTTCCTATTTTCCATGTTCCCTAGGCTTGAGAGTTTCCTAGTTTCCTTGTTGCTAAGTTTTCAGAGGTTCCTAATTTCCTAGTTTCCCTAGGTTTGAGTTGTTCCTAGTTTACTTGTTCCCTAGGTTCGAGTGGTTATTATTTTCCTTGTTCCCGAGGTTTGAGCATTTCCTAGTTTTCTTGTTCCCGAGGTTCGAGTGTTTCCTAGTTTCCTTGTTCCTGAGTTTTGAGTGTTTCCTAATTTCCTTGTTCCTGAGGTTTAAGTGTTTCCTAGTTTCCTTGTTCCTGAGGTTCAAGTGGTTCCTAGTTTCCATGTTCCATGGGTTCGAGTGGTTCCTAGTTTTATTGTTCCTGAGGTTCGAGTAGTTCCTACTTTCTGTGTTCTTCTTGTTCCCTAATTCCCAGTGCAGTTCCTTGTTTGATAATTTTGAGAATTTCTTAGTTTTCTAGCATTTTTGAGTGAGTTTCCTTATTCACGTGGTTCAAGTGTTTCCTAGCTTCCCTAGGTTTCAGTGGTTCCTAGTTTCCTTGTTCCTTAGGTTTGTGTGGTTCTTATTTTCCATGTTCCCTAGGTTTGTGAGTTTCCTAGTTGATGAGTTTTGATAGGTTCCTAATTTCCTTGTTCCCCAGGTTCAAGTGCTTCCTAGTTTCCCTAGTTTTGAGTTGTTCCTAGTTTTCTCGTTCCCTAGGTTTGAGTGGTTCCTATTTTTCATGTTCCCTAGGTTCAAGAGTTTCCTAGTTTCCTTTTTCACGTGGTTCAATTGTTTCCTAGTTTCCTTAGGTTTCAGGGGTTCCTAGTTTCCTTGTTCCCTAGGTTTGAGTGGTTCCAAGTTTCCCTAGGTTTGTTTCCTTGTTCCTTAGGTTTGTGTGGTTCTTATTTTCCATGTTCCCTAGGTTTGTGAGTTTCCAAGTTTCTGAGTTTTGAGAGGTTCCTAATTTCCTTGTTCCCCAGGTTCAAGTGCTTCCTAGTTTCCCTAGTTTTGAGTTGTTCCTAGTTTCCTCGTTCCCTAGGTTCGAGTGGTTCCTATTTTTCATGTTCCCAAGGTTCAAGAGTTTCTTAGTTTCCTTTTTCATGTGGTTCAATTGTTTCCTTGTTTCCCTAGGTTTCAGAGGTTCCTAGTTTCATTGTTCCCTTGGTTTGAGTGGTTCCTAGTTTCCCTAGGTTTGAGTGTTTCCTTGTTCCTTAGGTTTGTGTGGTTCTTATTTTCCATGTTCCCTAGGTTTGTGAGTTTCCTAGTTGCTGAGTTTTGAGAGGTTCCTAATTTCCTTGTTCCCCAGGTTCAAGTGTTTCGTAGTTTCCCTAGGTTTGAGTTGTTCCTAGGTTCCTTGTTCCCTAGGTTCGAGTGGTTCCTATTTTCCATGTTCCTTATGTTTAAGAGTTTCCTAGTTTCCTTGTTCCTGAGTTTTGAGAGGTTCCTAGTTCCCTAGGTTTGAGTGTTTCCTAGTTTCCTTGTCCCAAGGTTTCAAGCATTTTCTAGTTACATTGTTCCAAGTGTCTTTCATAATTTCCTTGTTCAATACTTTCAAGTATTTCCTAGTTTCCTTGTTCAAGTTGCAGTGTGTTCCCCAGCTCACTAGCTTTCTTGTTCTCGTTTTGAACGTTTCTTTCATCTCATGTATCTTTCCTAGTTTATTTATTTTCTTATTTCAGTAGTCAAGTGTGTTTCTTTGTTTCCTTGTTCCCAGTGTTGAGTAGATTTCCTAGTTTTGAGTGTTTGTTCCTAGTTTCCTTGTTTAAGTTGCAGTGTATTTCCTAGTTCCTGTGATATGAGTATCTTATGTGTTCAGGGGCACTTTTGATAAAATTTAGCTCACCTATTCACCCTAGTCATGCGGAATAGTTAATTATCCTTCACTGCATTTTCCCCCAAGCTGGTACTCAAAGTGCGGTATTCAATCTGGCGAACACTGTTTGGTTTCTTGTTGTAACAGGAAGTAGAAAGCAGTGATCAAGTCTTACTAACTTTGGGTTTTGAATGACAAATATGTTAGTATTTCACTACTGGATGGTTTTACCTTTATAGCTAGAACATCTCACCTGATTAGTATTGTGAGAAGAGAAGGGATGGAGGCAAAAAAAAGAGAAAGACAGTACTTTTGTGAGCTATTCCAAGCGATTTCTATTAGAGAAGTGGTCAGAGAAGTATTGGCACTGGCTTGCAGCATGCTTTTAAATTAATCTCATCTTGCCATACATTTTATCACGCATATAATATTTTTAATTATTTAATGGATCCAGTAGCATTTATTACAACTGCTGGAAGTTTTCCTCCTTCATATCTGTGGAGAATGTAGCAACGAGTGAACACTTTCTCCAGAGAGATGATGCCAAAATCATTTTACCTCCCAGAGATCTACACTTTTTTGTTCCCCTAACTATTTATGACACTAAATGATGCTCTTCTTTGGACTCGGGCATCTCAGGGCTTGTAAAACATACAGACATGCAGTTGTCATCTTCTTCTCAGAGAATTTGTTGTTATCTCGTCCCTGTAGAACAGATTGCTCACAACAGAGCTAGTCAGCCCACCACCTTCGCATCTGTAGCATGCAGGCTGCTTTCACGTCAATTTCTCAGCTTTGTTTGGTTTGGACCCAGCAGGCCTCAGTTCAAACGTTTTCTCAACAAAGCCGGTATTGTCCCGATAAACCACCTAATGCTGCTTGACATTCTAGCCGTTTTTATCACCCCACACAGCTTATGTAGGTGGTTCTGATGTTCAGACTGTACTTATGTTTAAAAGAATGATGATGATTATGATGATGATGATGAAGGTGATGCACTTTCCTGTATGAATGTGGCACTATACCTCAAAATCTTAAAATGAGTGTGCTGTTTGGGGAAAAAAAGTAATGAACGGAATATTTTTTGCTTGATGAATTGGAAATGCCCTTTTAAAAGACGTATGGTAATAAAATCTTATTTTTCTAACCAGGCGTTTCCTTTACTTCTTAATAATTTCCTATTAATTACGTGTAGTAACCTGTAATTAACTTTGCCATCTTCCTGTTTCTGTAACAACACCTAATTTTCATAATCGTTGTTAATGACTTTTACAGACTGGGCTTTGGGCAATTTTGTATTTTAATTAAATCATTTCTCCTCCCCACAGTTAAAAAAATGGACCCCAGAGGTAATCGTCTTCTCATCAACCGGGACCACAAAGACACAGGTAGGAAATCAGTGACTTTTTTTTTTTAATACTGCAAAAAGAAATTTTTGTTTCTCGGAATTCTCTTAAAAGTTCCCCCATAAAGACTACTTTTTTTTTTTTTAAGGCACAGAATAACTAGATATCCATAATCTGTGCATCTTTATACATTGGCAGCTACCTGCCCCATTAATTAAGCATAATTAAGTCTATCCTCAGCCCACATGCCCTCCACCATGGCGTCAATCACCTCAAGGTCATTTGTTGATGCCAACAGGGCAAATGTGTATCTACATTTAAGAGATGGAGAGGGGCACAAAATTTAGGAAAATGTAGATATGTTCTCTTGAAGTCCTATACATGTTCTATCAATGTTACCAATTCAGGCTGATTCTTCATCCCCTCACACCACACCACCTTTCTTGGGTGCCCAAGGTTATATATAGTCTACAAACTGTCTACAACCAACCAACTGCACTTGTTTAGTCATGTTGTCATGCCACTGAACGAACAAACAAACAAACAAACAAACATATACGGTATCTAAAAAATAATCAAAAATGATTGGCTTGAATCCTATGCACCATGTGAGCTGATGTATCTTCAACGTCTTTAGTTCCTATGGCAGGGTTTCCAAAATTTGTAAGAAGATATGAAGAAAAATTTCTCCCTATCCAGTAGAGATAATGTAAAGATTGTACCATGTGTCCATGTTCATAAAAACAAAGTCTCCACCCTTTTCTTCTAGATGTACAACTCCCAGAATGGACCACTGTAGAACCTTCCTCAGAGCCTCCGGTAACACGATCGACAGGCAAGGAGAATCCCTGGTTGAACACGCTGGATCCCATTCTTCTCACTATCATAGTGATGAGCTCTCTGGGAGTTCTGTTAGGCGCTGTGTGTGCTGGTCTTCTGCTGTACTGCACCTGCTCCTATGGAGGCCTGACCTCACGCTCCTCCACCACCCTGGAGAACTACAACTTTGAGCTCTATGATGGCATCAAGCACAAGGTGAAGTTTAACCAACAGCGCTGCTGCTCCGAAGCTTGAGGACCACCTGGCTGATGTTTCATCGGACATGCACAATTTGGCGCTTTCAAGAGAGACTGGCCCCATCTCTTGGGATGCATGTTACCACCTTGCTGCTTGTTGGCGCAATTGTTGGAGCCGACGCTTCCAGCTAGCCTTTTTGCTTAGCTCAGATCTTGCTTGGCTGGATGCAGGTTGTTGATTCAAACGTGGATTATCGAAGGCTGCTTGGAGTTCTCTCTCTCTATCTCTCGGGAAGCATTTTCCAGCTTAGCCTCAAATAGATATTAGTACATATCAGTTCTGTCTATTCCAAAAAAAAAAAAAATCTCATGTTAAGCTTTGGGTTCTGAATGGGAGCCGGTGGAATTGATCCGAACTCTTGTCATCCCAAAACGCAGAGCTTTTGTGGCATGTGACTGATGGTGTGGTGATGTTTGTTGACGTTTTATGAGCTTTTGAGTTTTCTTTTCTTTTCAATTTCCTGACTGTGATGCCTTAATGCTGGTCAATTCCAAAACTGACCATCTTATTTCATTTTTGAATCTTTACATCTATCCAGTGCTCGTTTGGTTCTGTGATCTTGTTTCATGTTTCACTCTGGCTTTAGTAGAAAGACAAGAAACACAATGTAACCTTGTTAAGACAAGTAGAATTTCATAGGTTTTAGTTTGAAGCCATGTGATTATGCTAGGTTTAAGAAAACGCAGGACCATTTTGTGTGTGTGTGTGTGTGTGTGTGTGTGTGTGTGTGTAAAGCAACAGGGAATTTTGTCAGTGCAACCTATGGATTGCTGTGAATGCTAATGGACATACTGCTGAGCTTGATGGTATTACAGATTAAGAAAGAAAAGAGTGGGTTTTTTTGCGGTGAACACACAGCCATGAGGAACACCATCACTGAGACTTTGAACAACCAAGGCCAAGTACTTATCATTTGCTACATCTTTCCCCCTCTGCATTCCCCCCAAACGAGGCTGAAGGTTAACAGGAGACAGGTTTAGTGATGAATTGGGTTGGAGCTTACGTAAGCTCCCTAGCGGCTTTCAAAGGCTTCATGATGAAGAAAAAAGACGAAGTAAATCTTTTCCCAGAGTCACTGATAGATATCATCCATGACAAGCACGAGAACACGCACTCATGTACGCTCACACATCAACCGTGTTACACCTCTGCAAAACAAGACATGGAGGAGCGCACCAGAATGTTGAGAATCCGATTAGGGAACATGAACGTGTTGTGCTTTTTGACTTCACGCTCATCTAAAAGACTGTCACTACTGGAATGGGACCGTTTCCAAGTGCCTTGGAGCTGCGCTGGCACTCAAAGACTCAAAGCTTTTGTGTGTCTCAAAACACTCGAAAAGACTTGAGCAAAATAAATAAATAAATAAATCACAGCACTGGGTGGACTTCCAGTTCCTCTCTGGAAGGTTTGTACAGGAAAAAAAAAACCATTAAGATGTGCTTTTTATGATAATTATTGTTATGATTATTTAATAAAGTATTGATAATATCAAGCATTGGGAAGAATCTTTTGAAGAGAAAGTGAATGTTGGGTTTGAGGTGTGACGAATACTGAGTTCCAGGGGTTGGAAAACATCACAGCTGGATGGGATTCAATCGACTGTTTAAAAACCTTCATGTGTGCGGTAACCATCTGATCGAATAACTGTGCAACCATCACACCCTTGGTGTTAGTTATTCAGAATAAAATGCCTTGATGTTGTGTTTAGCATGTCCACACACACACATTTACACCAGTATGTTTTTGCAGCAGTGTGGAATTAGTTTGGCCACAAAGAGAACAACTGGCATCTATCTATAAAAGCTGATCCATAAAACATCAACACGCACTACACACACACACGTGCTCGCACACCACTGTGTTGGCTGCAGGCTCTCTCATCTCCCCATGGGCTCCCATTAGCCAAGACCTTCAGTCTCCTTCATTTAGAAACGCACAACATCAAAGCTTTGAAGTGCCTTAGTGTTCGCCACAACGTCTCCTTCATCCCTCCGTCTGACCCAGCCACCACACCGAGCCTTCCTCAGTTAACCATTTCACTCCATCCTACCAGAAAGTAGGATTCCTTCAGCCAATACTGCCATTGCACAATAACACAGCTAAATAAAATGTTTCACAATGCCCCAATTTTTAATCGATAAAGATTTTTTACTCTCACTCAGGATCTTTCTATCTTCTTCTTCTTCTTCTCCTAATGTTTTGTTTAGGATGCTATTTCTCCCTCAGTTTTCAACCATCTCATTTTCCCATCATTCATTATCTCTCGCCGCTTTATCCTGTTCTACAGGGTCGCAGGCAAGCTAGACCCTATCCCAGCTGACTATGGGCAAAAGGAAAGGCGGGGTACACCCTGGACAAGTCGCCAGGTCATCACAGGGCTGACACATAGACACAGACAACCATTCA
>JANZLB010000010.1:7454470-7465824 GCA_026167865.1 Notarius quadriscutis
AGTGGAAACAGAAAACCCGGTTCCAAACTAAGCACTGGCCCCAAACCAGCCCTGGAACTGATTTGGTGGAAAAGGGGCATGATTGGGTCACAGAAGTGTTTAATATGGATTGGATGTAGACTAGTGGATGTAGATAGTACATAGAATGTGCTGCATCAAAATCCTTCTAAGGCGATATAAGTGTCTCTGGCTGCATTCTCACACAGAACGTTGGTGCAAAATATTTATAAATATCTGATAAAAACCTGCCAAACTAATGTAAAACCCGCCCAATTTTTGTCAACCAGCCCAAGCCATTTTTTGCCCGCAAAGTAGAATTCAAAACCGCCCAATTGGTTGGGAAACCGCCCAATCTGGCAACACTGGTGACTGGCCTGTTTAAGGGCTGCTTACAAATGGAGCTGGTTGCCACTAATTACCAAGTGGCAGCTCTCTGTCTCCCTCTGGTGGTGGGCCATTGCAGTTGTGGCCTGCCCCGACATCATTGGAGTCATTTAGTATTAGCCAAATATTCATTCCTAATTTTTTTTTTGACATTTCTCCTGCTGAAATACTCCAGATGAACTTTTATGAATTATTTACAATTGACAAATCTACTATGAGATGTATGAGCAACAATGCCAACAATTGAATGTTGATACTCTTCAGACCACAGTGGTACTGAAGGCTCAATTCTGATTTGTCAGAAGGTATTAATTCCTTTTCTATAACAGGATCTCTGACAGTAGTTCCAACTACAAGATAAATACAGGTTTATATTAAAAGCACTCGTGTTTCATCTGAAATTTTCTGTAAGGAGGCATTTATTTAACATATCTGGAAAGAGTCTCCAGTGTCAGTGCTTTTTCCAACACTAAGAAAGTTTGTTATCAGTTTTGCAGCAACAAGACAAGCTGCTTTGTGAAGAGAAAGTGAGGGAACTAGCTTGTTCTGTGTGATACAGCTATCTGTCACAGGATACAGAAGAAGATTGTGCAGTTGCACTTGCCTCACAGCAAGAAGTTTCTGGGTTCAAACCTCATGGCCGACTGGGACTTTTCTGTGTGGAGTTTGCATGTTCTACCCATGCATGCATGTGTTTACCCCCACAGTCCAAAGGCATTTGGATTAGGTCAACTAGCTACTCCAAATTGCCCATTGGTGTGAATGTGATTGTGAATGGTTGTTCATCTGTGTGTTAGCCTTGCCCTGCTCAGGGTGAATCCCACCTGTCACTTGAAGTCAGCTGGGATTGGCTCCAGCTTTCCCCATGACCCGATGGATATGTGGTACAGATAATGGAGGGATGGATGTTTAACCTTTTAATGATGCAGTGTGATTTGAACTACATAAACAAACAACATACATAAAACAAAACATTCAACAAAATGCTCGTGCTTGTCATGATGAAGGTGCTCCATTGGTCTACTGCTGTCTGGGAACAAGGTGGTGAGTTTCTCTGCTTGCATGAACAGTTCTGTTGTGTATTTTGAGTTCCTATAAGATCCATAGTGGGGATCACCCAATGCATTATGGGTAACCTTTAGCCTCAGAATATTGTTATCAGGCATGTGCTATGAAGTCGTGTTGCTATGCTAATAAACAGTTAGTGTTACATCAAAGTCTGCATTATCATTGTTATATTAAGTAACGTAAAACAGTGAAAGATATAACAAATTGTTTCACGAAGTTTTTGACCATGCTCCCGAGGGAAGAGAGACTCGTGTATACTGCTGGCTATAAAACAGGGAGAGAGAAGCACTACTGAGTACGCTCTTATGTTTCGCACGATAGCAGCTGGAAGTGGATGGAGTGAGTCGGCGCTGATGTCCACCTTCCACCATGGACTGAAAGCAAAGTTGCTCATGGAACTAGCTTGTTGGGATGATGAAGTCTTCCTCAATGTCCTAATCGATCTGGTCAACCACCTCAACCACCTGCTGAAAAGCCGACAAAACCTCAGACGAGTAGTCGGTTAGGCACCTGCAGGTTGGACTCCCTAAGCTCAGCCTCATCAAATGCAAGAGACAGAGAGGGAAGTGGCTGTCCTTTTACTGAAGCACTGCTGACTACATTGTGCCAAATACTCAAGTCATCATAGAAAACTGACTTTGTCACCCCAGCCCAAAAGGACACCAGCCCCCATGTTCAATCCCCCAGTGAGTCTTTTCAAATTATTTTCTCACCAATCCTTCACACTGCAAGTTCAAATAATGCACTCAGGATCTCTCTTTGTTCTCTCAGCCTTGGTGTACAACACAGCTGTGGGCAACTTCGTAGAACACAACATGGTGAAGAGGCTCAACCTTCCCACACAACTGCTTTAGAAACCACTTATGATTCATGCCATCAATGGAGGTCCCATTGGGACTGACACTGTTCCTCATTGTACTGCCCTCCTTCTGCCCCAAGTCAGCACACTACACAGTGAATCTATTTCCTGACTAGTCATAGTTGCCAAGCATCTGATTATCCTGGCATTTCCTTGGATGTGCCTTTATGACCTCCAAATCTGCTGCCATAACAAGGAAATTGCCAAATGGTCAGAACACTGTGTCCACAAATGTCTTTCAGTCCCATGTCTCATCCTCGTATTCACATCTGCAGAATGCTTCAATGCTCATCCAAACATTCTCAGCCCTGAGGTGTACCATGACCACAGTGAAGTGTTTAGCAAAACCAAGGTGAGTGACCTGCCACTGCACAGACCCTACGATTGTGCCATAGACCTCCTGCCTATCAACGCCCTTCCTTGCAACAATATGTACCCACTTTCCATCACAGAACAACATGCCATAGAGGAGTATGTGCATGAAGCCCTGTCGGAAGGGTATATTTTACCCTCAATGTAACCCATGTCAGCTGGTCTTTCTTTGTGGAAAAAAAGTGGAGGTGTTTGCACCTTTGCATTGATTATCAGGGGCTAAACCAGATCACCATCAGGTACCACTACCTGCTTCGACTAGTTCTATCAGACCTTGAAAGACTTTGGGTCGCCGAGGTGTTCAACAAGATCAACTTCTGCATTGCTTATAATCGAGTATGTATCAGACTTGGCAAGACTGCCTCAAGCACCACTTGAGGTCACTATGAGTATTGCATCATGTCATATGGGCTTTCTTGCACCCCCTCAGTTGCCTAATAAATAAGGGGTAGATTTCTAATATCATATTGATGATATTTTGATATTTTCACCGTCAAACAAATGTTGTCATGACTCCTGGAGAGCCAGCTTTATGCAAAGCGGGAGAAATGCAAGTTTCATGTCTCAGAAATCTTGTTCTTGCATGATGTCATTAATCTGGAAAGAATGGAAATGGATGTAACCAAAGTGAAAGCAGTTACAGACCGGTCGATGCCAAGGACTGAAAAGGAGCTCTAGTGCTTCCTCAGCTTTGTTAACTTTTAATGGAAGTTTATCTGTAGCTTTAGCTCTGTAGCTAGCCCCCACACATTTCTCCTCAAGAAGGCCCCAAGCACCTATCATGGACCCTGGCTGCTGACAAGGTCTTTGCAAGACTTACAACTGTTTTCACCACAGCTCCCATTCTAAAACACTCCATCAAAGCCATTCACAGCCAAGGTTGGCACCTCAGAATCAAGAATGGGAGCTGTTATCACAGCAATTTTGCGAAAAGACCCTAGCTCCACCCAGTGGCCTTCTTTAAAATAAAAACTAATTGCCTGCAGAACAAAACCATGGCATGCATAACCGAGAGTTGCTGGCAATAAAGGTCAACTTAGAAGAGTGGCTACATGTCAGTCCTGCATGCTTTGGTGCATGCACCTGAAGGCATGCCTCGGGCTGCGCGCGGAACAAGTGAGCTGTATATACCTTTCAGCATTAATAATGCCATTCCAGATGTGCAAGCTGCCCATGCAGTAGGCACTAAAGTAACCCCATCCCATCAGAGACGCAGGCTTTTGAACTGAGCACTGATAACAGGGTGGATGGTTCCGCTCCTCTTTAGTCCAGAGGATGTGCCATCCATGGTTTCCAAAAATAATTTCAAATTTCAATTCATCTGACCACAGAACAGTTTTCTACTTTGCCACAGTCCATTTTAAATGAGCTTTTGGCCCAGAAAAGACAGTGGCATTTCTGGATCATGTTCACATATGACTACTTCTTTGCATGATAGAGCTTGAACCTGGATTTGTGGATGACACAGGAAACTGTGTTCACAGACAATGATTTCTGGAAGTGTTCCTGAGTCCATGCAGTGATTTCCATTACAAAATCATGCCTGCTTTTAATGCGGTGCCACCTGAGGGCCCAAAGGTCATGGGCATCCAATAGTGAATTGGATTGAATTGAATTGCATTTCTTGTCATTGTAAATGTATACAATTAAATTAAAATTGCTACTCTATGGTGCAAATATAGAAACACAGGACAATGAAGACAAAAAAAGACATAAAATGAGAATTATAATACTAGAAATTGAATTAAATAATCTGTATGAAAATAAAGTGCAGGTGGATAGCAGCATGGATGAATTATATACTTGCTTGTGTTTGTTATTATTTAAAGTGCAAATTGCTTTCGGGGAAAAAAAAAAAAACTGCCTCTGAATCTGGAGGTGCGTGTTTTGGCCGACCTATAATGCCTGCCAGAGGGTAACAGTACAAAGAGGTGGTGGCCAGGGTGGGTGGAGTCCTTGATGATGTTGGTAGCTCTGCTGAGGTACCGTGAGGTGGCAATATTCTCCAGAGAGGGGAATGAGCAGCCTGTTATTTTCTCTGCTGATTTCACCACTCTCTGGAGCACTTTCTTATCTGCAGCAGAGCAGCCTGCATACCATACCATTATACAGTAGGTTAGTAGGCTCTCTATGGTTGCCCAGTAAAAGGCCAGCAGCAATTTCCTTTCAGTGTTGTGCCTCCTAAGCACTCTCAGGAAGTGCAGTCTTTGCTGTGCTCTCTTGATGTTTGCTGTGGTGTTGGGTGACCAGGAGAGGTCCTCTGATATGATGACTCCCAGGAACTTAAAAGTTGGCATCCTTTCCACACTTGTCCCATTGATGCAGAGAGGGGCCAGCTCGGAGTCTCGTTTTCTTCTGAAGTCCAGTATTAACTCATTGGTCTTTGTAGTGTTCGGTGTCAGATTATTCACTGAAGACCAGTCTGACAGTCTCTGAATCTCATCTCTGTACGCTGACTCATATCCCCCGTAATGAGTCTGATGACAGTTGTGTCATCAGCAAATTTAATTATGGTGTTAGATGAGTGTACAGGTGTGCAGTCATTGGTGTAGGGGGAGTAAAAGACTGGATTCCGCACGCAGCCTTGGGGTGCACCAGTGCATAGCGTGATGGAGGAGGAAAGGTGGGGGGCTATTTTGACTCTCTATGGGTGGTTTGTGAGGAAGTCTTTGATCCATGTGCAGGTGGGGATGGAGAGGCCCAAGTCCTGTAGTTTGCTGATTAATATGTCTGGGATGATAGTATTGAATGTAGAACTATTGTCAACGAAGAGCATCCTCACATAGCTCCCTGATCTGATTGTCCGAAGTGAGGGAGAGTAATAGTTCTGTAAGCATGTTTTATGTTGGAATAAACATGATCAGAAGTATTATCCCCTCTTGTTGGACATTCCACATGTTGATGAAAATTAGGGAGTACTTTTTTTAAAAAAATGCTTGATTGAAATCTCCTGCTATAATGTGTATACCATCAGGATGGGCACACTGTTGTTTGTTAACAATGGCCAGCAGTTGTCTAAGGGCAGCGCTAACATTAGCATCAGGTGGAATGTAGACACCAGTGACGATTACTACACTTAGCTCTCAGGTGAGATAAAAATGTCTGCATAAGACTGAGAGAGCTTCAGGATCAGGACAACAATGTTGGGCAATAATCCATCTGTTAATACACCAGTTATTGTGTATATACATACACAGCCCTCCTCCTCTGCTCTTACCCGAGTCCTTGTTCCTGTCTTGCCAGTAGCAAGTGCGGCCTGCTAACTGCGCCGCAGCATCAAGAAGCGGCGGGTGTAACAAGCTTTCACTTATAATCATCAGGCAGCAGTTCTGGATGAAGCTGTTGGAAGCAATCAGAAGCTCCAGTTCATCAATTTTATGTGTGATGGATCTGGCATTTGTGAGGAAAATACTCAGAAGTGGAGATCTGTGTGGTTGCTTCCTTAGCCTAGCCTGCACACCTGACCGAAATCCTCACTTCTGCTTGCACTCTCTCCACTGTCTATGTCACCTGCTGGTCCAGCTGACAATCCATGGTGACCCTGGTGATCTAGCCATTTCCTCCAGTATGTTATGAGCTCTCTGGAAGTCACTTGTGATGGCTTGACTGTAGCTTAATCCAATTTCAATAAAGTCTTGTTGACTGTACACACAGTTTGGAAACAAACATTTACTAGTATAAACAGGAACAGACATAAAAAAAAACCCACCAAATAAAACACCAAACTAGAGAGCTCAGAGCCACTGCACTCTCTTGATTGTACACCACAATCTTGATTTTTGGCCTTGTTGTGCACAGAGATTTCTCCAGATTCGTGGAATGTTTTGATTATATTATGTACTGTAGATGATGAGATATTCAAAGTCTTTGCCATTTTACGTTGAAAAACATTATCCTGAAAATGTTCCACAATTTGTAGATGCTGTTGTTTGCAGATTGGTGAACCTCCACCCATCTTTATTTCTGAGAGACTCTGCCTTTCTAAAATGTTCTTTTTATACCCAGTCATGCTACTGGCCTGTTGCCAATTAACCTAATTAGTTGCAAAATGTTCCTCCAGCTGTTTCTTTTTAGTACCATTTACTTTTCCAGCCATTTGTTGCCCTCATCCCAACATTTGTTAGACATAATGCTGCCAACAAATTCAAAATGAGCGAATATTTTTCATGAAATAGTAAAACGTCTCAGTTTAAATATTTGATATGCTGTCTATATTCTATTGTGAAAACTATGGGTATATGAATTTGCAAATCACTGCATTCTATTTTTATTCAAATTTTACACAGTGTCCCAACTTTTTTGGAATTGGGGTTGAAATTATTGTGCAATATATACTTCCACAGACACTATAATTTGCTGCTATTTTAGTATTGATTGTGTTTTTTTTTAAACTTATTTATTTATTCATTCATTCATTTACTTACTTACAAGTAATTAGTGATTGTGTTTTACCAATATTCTTAATATGCACTAATTAGTAAGAGCACTTACAGGTTCATTGCACATATCACAATGACAATAAAGGCTTATCTTATCTTTTCTTTTCCTGTCAGTGACCCTGACATCAGACCCATAGCCTGCGAACTCGATCAAGAAATCACCATCAGGCTCTCATATCATGTTCCCCTGGTAACACCTATGTGTTCCCATGACTCTGAGGGTGACTATTAACCTGGACACACACAATGCTGGAAACTGGTCACTCAGGTACCCAATACACCTACACCCTGCTAAGTTCCCAGTATTGGTGGCCAAGCATGCTGACCAATGCTCACCGTCACATTTCATCCTGTACCACATGGGCCGGAGCTAAAGTTCCATGTACTTTGCCAGCTGGTTAATTTATACCCTTGCCCATGCCACAGTGCCCCCGGTCTCACATTTCAATCGATTTCCTCACCAACCTCCCCGAGTCCCAAGGTAACACGATCATTATAATTGCCACTGACTGCTTCTCAAATTCCCTGTGCCTGATACCATTACTTGGCCTCCCCATAGGCTTTGAGATTGCTGAGCACACATTTAATCACATGTTCCATTCCTTTGGATTCCCCAAGGTCATCGTCAGTGATGGGGGAGTACAGTTCACCTGTAGAGTGTGGAAGAGCTTCATGAAGAAGTTGAAGCTCACTGTAAGTCTCACTTCTGGGTAATACCCACAGGCTAATGGGCAGATTGAAAGGGCCAATCAAAAGATAAATCAATTCCTGCTCAACTTCTGCTCTGATAACCAGGGTTACTGGAATCAGTTTTCAGTGTGTGCTAGGCTAGCAGCTCCACTTGTTTCCATGGAATGCCATCCAAACTGACCCACCCACAGTGTACACCTGGTTTAGCCAGAGTGAACAAGTGTGGGAGAGCACTCACCAGCACCTTGACCATGCTGCCGAACAAACCAAGTGGTCTGCTGACCACCACATGGATGAGACCCCACAGTATAACCTGAGGAATCAGGTGTGGCCATCAACTAGCAATATCCAGAGCACACAGTGTTGTAGGAAGCTTGATCCCAGGTACACAGGCTCATACAAGGTTCTGCAGAGGATAAACGAGGTCACCTACAAGCTCAATCTCCCACACCACTGCCATATCACTCCCTCTTTCCATGTTTTCTACCTCAAGCCTATAATCAATGGACCTCTGTCATGTCAGAACCAGAATTCATTTCCAAAGCTATATTGCAGCCTACAGATATCCAACTCCCAACACACACACACACATGCTCTCATTCACTGGAAATCTGATTACTCACATGTCTGATCAAAATCATACCAGAGAATATTCAGGACTACTCACATTCACAAAACTTGCAAAGTATTTGCTCAGTGTGTGATGCCATTTGTTACCAAGCCTGTTCTTTATTCTGAATGCTATTCTTGATTTGATCTTGATCTGGTTCCTGTTTTGGGCTACCTTGGATTTTGCCCTTGTTATTGTTGCTTGTACATTGCATGACTGGTGCCTGAACCTGTTTCTGACATTGGATGACATTTTGGATTTGTCTGCCATGGTCTCTATTTCTCTTTCTCAATCTCTACTTGTAGCCTTGCCTGATAGCTGTGTTGTTAACTCAATTTCACGTTGATCTCATCCAGGAAATGCTCAGATCCCACAAAATCTATCTGTGTAGTGCTTAATAGTACATCTAAGGTCTGAATCCTGAGATGTGAAATTTCTTTATTAACTCATCACTATATGTGCATAACTCAATTCTAAATTAAACAATGTTTGGTATTATTACCAAGAACTTGAATACGTGTACCACACACCATTTAATACTTTTAACTTCAGGGACTGTAAAAGAAAGTGCCATTATCAAAAAAAATTTTATATATATATATATATAATTTTGATATTCTCTCCAGCTCTTTGGTGTTCTAGCTGGGTGTATCGTTTCACGTCTCAGCTCGTACCCGCAGCTTAGAGACACTAAACTCTCTTGAGTATGTGTGCAGTTCCTAACAAGGGTGAAAACTGCACACTACCAAGAATGTCAGGTATTCCCAAGTATTGTTGCCATTTCTTCAGGCCTTTTGACACAGTCCCAATAGCATCAATCACTTTCGGCACAACCACTACCTCTACCTGGTGTATCCTTCTTACTTCATATGTCAACTCTTGGTGCCTCTCAATCTTCCATTTCTCAGTTCTCACTACATTCTTGTCATCCGACACTGCCACATCAACCATAATCACATTTTTGTTGCTCTTTCAGCACCCGCATGATGTCTGGGCGGTTGTGTGGTATGTGTCTGTCAATGATGGCACTAACCCACATCAACCTGGCCTGCTCATTTTCAACCACATCCATGGGCTCATGCTCATACTACTTCTTCCCACACTCCAGCCCATACTTCCTAGAGAGCAACCAGCACACCCTCAACACAACCTTGTCATGGTGCCATCGGTATTATTTCTGTGCAAGCTTTGTGCAACCACTGACTAAGTGCTGTACACTCTCCGAAGTCTCTCCACACATCGTACACAAGGGAGATTCAGCTGTTTTGTCAATGTTGCACTTGACTGAGTTAGTCCTCAAGGCCAGTTCTTGAGCTGCATAGATCATTCCTTCTGTTTCCTTTTTCAGGAGTCCATTCCACAACCACCTCTATGATTCTTCCACTGCAATCTCCTCTATGTCCTGCACAAATGCTCCATGTAGTGGCTTCTCCTTCCACTCTTTGGTCTTCTCTTTGTACACCCTATTCTTATACTCCAACAATGACTCAGTTTCCACAAGCACCTTCTCTGCAAGTGCAGCCTGTAGCATCCATTCCTTACTTTCCTGGAGGTAACTATACAAAGACTTAATCTCATATTCCACATACTCTACCATACTTATCAACCCCCTACCTCCCTCCTTCCTTGGTAAGCACAGCCTTGCGACATTGCTCCTTGTGTGGAGACTCCCATTCACTGACAGAATTTTCCACGTCTTCCTATCCAAATTCGCCAGCTCTTCCTTTGTCCACTCAACAATACCCACACCATACCTCACCACCACCACTGACCAAGAATTTATACCCATTACCAGATTCCTTCCATTAAGCTTGGATCAGCAGAACTTCTTAACTTGTCTAGCATACTCCTCCCTGATCTTTGTCTTCATTTTCATGTTCAATGCGCTGTCTAGCCACATTATCCCAATGTACTTATATCCTCCATCCTCTACCTCCCGCATCTTTGTACCATCTGGAAGATCTATTCCCATGCTGTCTTCCCTTCCTCGTCCAGCCTGAAGACCATTCTGATATCTTGTGAGAAGATTATCACAGTCTGTATCAGAGAATCCAGTTGGTCCTCATTTGCACCATATAATTTCAGATCATCCATGAACAACAAGTGATTATAGGGTCACTCTCCTTACTCAGCTTGTAACCAGCTCTCATCTTCTTCAGGATATTATTATTATTATTATTATTATTATTATTATTATTATTATTTGATATACTGTATTTTCCAGATGCAGGAGTGTAGTTATAGACTGGGTGTTACCATGGATCACATCTTCCCTGTGAATAACTACCATGAGGAGACTGACACAAACAATGACATGAATCTTCTGATTCTCAAGGCCCTTGATCAGATTGTGAAAACAGCTGCTGATGCACTGAAGAAAACTTCCTTTGATGCTGGCACTCCACCTCAGTATAGGCAAGGAGCCCAAAAGTTAATTATAAATGAAGAAGGGTATAGAGTATGTATTGTTATGAAGTGTAATATAGTCATCTTTATGCTGTAGGTTACACTGCATTGGTTCCAGTATCATTAATTAGCCAGAAATGTTGCATTTTTTCAGAGTAAATTCACTTTAAATACAGTATTCTTCTTCTTCTTCTTCTTCTTATGGTCCCCGTCGAGACGACGAAGGGGGACTCTTTTTTGCCCTTCTTTCCCTTCTTTCCACAGCTCGAGCTTGTAGGTGGTCTTCGCAAAGTATCTTCCCAGATCGGAGGGAGGACCTCCAGGTCACTCGGTCTTGGGCAGTGGCGTACCAATTATCGCCGACGTTAAAGAGGCGGAGGTCCTCTTTAACGCAGTCCTTCCAGCGCTTGCGAGGCCTTCCTCTTTTGCGTTTACCATGGGCGAGTTCACCGAAGAGAAGCAGCTTGGGTATTCTGTGATCCTCCATGCGTGACACGTGGCCAAGCCAACGCAGTCTGTTTCCTCT
>JANZLB010000010.1:7600793-7613831 GCA_026167865.1 Notarius quadriscutis
GTTCACTGCTTCAGATGGGTTAAATGCAGAGGATAAATTTCACTGTGCTTGAAGTGTGCATGTGACAAATAAAGGTTCTTAATTTTTTTTTGAAGATGTTCAAAGTTTGGGATATTTTTAAGAACCAAACCATGATTGATACTTTGTTCCAGAAGAGCACAGTATTCAAACACTTTAATTGTGCACAAGTTAAGTTCATTCTTTTGGAAATGTAATGTAATGGTTTCACAGCAATAGAGGTCTGAATATTATATGCAGTCATAACTTTTATGTTTTTATTTGTTAATAATTTTGTAAACTATATTGATTTTCCCCTCCACTTTAATATTGTGGACTATTTTGCATATATTCATAACATGAAATCCCAATTAATTCCACATCGATGTGAATACTTATGCACATCACTGTACTCTGTGTGTGTGTGTGTGTGTGTCTTACTTGGTTCAGATAGTAGTAAGTTTCAGCCTCCTGCAGGTAGAAGGCTCGTTTCTGGTGAACAGGGAGTCCGGCCAACATCTCGTAAAAAATGTGGTAGTTCCTCTCATATTTTGCCTACACACACACACACGCACACGCACACACACACGGCCATGAACATAAACTGCACACTAATAGTTCTTTTGTGTCTATAATCTCTTAAAGTAAGTTTAAAATAAATAAAAATATTGCTGTCCAACACCTGAAAAACAATCCTGGACTTCTCCAGTAGATACTGCGAAGTTATGGCACCACTTATCACTCCTCTTTAACAAGGCAGAAAAAAATCAGTGTTTAGTATCATGTAAGACCCCCCACACACGCATATACCCACACACACATACATACAAATAACTTCTCCTCCTGTACTAGTTATCCAAACCCTAAATAAACTCCACAAACACGAATCATCAGTGCTCGCAAATGCTAAGTGAACATCAAAACAGTGACTCACTCCTCTAGAAAGATCTCAACAAACTTCCCAAAGCGACTGGAATTGTCATTCCGCACCGTTTTGGCATTCCCAAAAGATTCCAGCAGAGGAGTTGCTTCCAGGATCTGGTATTTGAGCATTCTAGTAAGCTCTGATTTCATTTACAAGACAATATGGTGAAACTATGGAATAATAATAATTTTAAAAAACTTAAATCTCACCTCAATCTGTGAGGTTGAGAGCATGAAGGATAAAAACAAAATGTGGCATGTTAGTTTTTATTCTAACAGGAACAGATATACAAAACAGTTCTATATGGGGGAGTTTTTATTAATTAAAGCATGACACATTGTACTTTTTATTCATTTATAGTTATGTTTAATGTTATGGAAAATCCATAAAACAATTTACTTAGTAAAAAACACCTATAATCAATCACTCCTCCATCAGCTTCTCTTTTTTGTTTGTCTTGATGTTTATAAAAGAAAAAAGCAGCTGGAGTACCTGTTGTGTTACGTTTCGCTTATGGTGTATGGCAGTGAGGTATCTCAGGACCAGCTTGGTGGCTTCTGTTTTTCCAGATCCACTTTCTCCACTGAAACATGAACACAATAACACTGAAAATAGTTTTAAACTTTACACACTTTATATGTAACATCACGTACCTGTTTACATATGAATCTTATGAAATAGAATTTGCACATGATAAACAGCCAATTAAACGAAAAGTTGCAAAAAAGTTTTGATGTTTGATTGACAGAAGAGTTGGTGACTTAAATTCAAGAGATATGTCTATATTTAAGCATGGAAAGTTTGCTGTATTTAGAATTGAATGAGAAGATAGCAAGCACTGAAATAAATACAATCGGAGTACATTGCTAAAATATATTACTAACCTGATGATAATGCACTGGTTCTGCTTGACATCTATCATTGTTGTATAGGCAAGGTTTGAAATCGCAAAGAGGTGACTAGAACAAATCCAGACAAACCAAAATCTCAATTAGGACCCAAATCCTATTTGAAATTTTTATCTAAACTGCCTCAAACACTGTTCTTGTTCTGTTAAATTATTAGAGACAGTCAAATGTAAGTAACCTACAATACACCAGGTATCATTTCTAGCTCTGAGGTCATTCTATCTTTAAACAACACACTAACACACAGCAAGACAATCTCTGACTTATTCTCGCATTACAAGATGTGTCCATCTATTCAGCTAGTAACAAGACAGCAGAATAAAGAAATATGAGAAGGTCACTGTCTCTCTCTCTCTCTCTCTCTCTCTCTCACAAACACAATCACATATGCGACGCTGCCAAAAGACTGACATCATTACTCGATTTGTCACTTTTTAGACCAGTTTATTTAAAAACAAGCCTCGTGAAAAATCTTGTGACTTTGAGCAGATGTTAGTGATTGTTCTGCACTCGATATGAGTCTCAGACTCACATCACATCAGCTGGTTAGAAAAGTTGAGGGAGCAGGATCACTCAACTCGCCACCTGTGACAAAAGTGATCAATCAACCAAATTACCAAACTGATCACCACTGTTCGCAAGGACCAATCACTGATCACCATTGTTCCCAGTGACAAATCACAGATCACCACTGTTCGCAAGGACCAATCACTGATCACCATTGTTCCCAGTGACAAATCACAGATCACCACTGTTCTCAATGACCAATGACTGCATATGTATTATGTACAAATGATCATGATGATTCAATTAATCTCATCTCATTATCTCTAGCTGCTTTATCCTGTGGATTCAATTAATATGCAGAATATTCTATGCCATCATGGAGCGACTTTTACTGACTAGCATTTGTTAGCTACTTTCCCCTGAAATGAGTTCAGCACAAATTAACATTTCCCATCAATCTTGAAAATAATAAAACATTTTTCGTGTCACTGTAAAATGCAGTGGCTTTGTTAGTAAGGCAGAAAATGCTCCAGTAGTCTTTATACAGTAGTGTAGTTTTGTGCAAATGAATCTGTGTAATTGAGTTTTACACTCACGGTGGGTTTTCTCCTAAACCATGACCATTATACTGCAGGACCATGTCTGTTCCATAGATGTTCAACAACTTGTACGGATTCACTGATATCAGAATGCAGCCGATATAAGTCTAGGAAAAAGGAAGAGAGTGGAAAAAAGTTCACAAAACACAAAACTTACTGCTAAAGTAGGCTTAAAATACTACTATATGGGAGCAGCATGAACAGAAAACTATTTCTTAATAATACAATATCATAAAGCTAACATTATCACAAATTCAGTGAATCAACAATCAAATATAACCTGCATTACTATTAAATTTCTATTATCCCATTTTATTTGCATTAAGTACATTCTAAAAGTCTTTAGAGTACTGGCTTGCTGTTATAGGAAAGTAATTATAAATAGGTTGCTGTGAAGAGAAGTTAATATCATCATCCTAAAGTTAATGGTTTTTCTATAAAAGCATGTCCCGAAGTGTTTTATCAGCTGTCTAAAAACTTTCTGTTACAAAGTGCTGATACTAGACTCCTTCCATCAATCCTGAATAAACTTCTCCATAACTCCATATCAATGATCACATGTTTGTGGTTGTTCCATACAAATCCTTATGAATGAGTTACTATAGAAACGATAACATTAGAAGGAGCACATTAATATAAGCCTGTAATTTGCAGCTGCACTACTGTCTGAGCTGGCCTACTGTGATGGAAAAAATATCAAGCTTCCAATCAATCAATTTAACAGCACTATGGTATAACACCATTTGAAACAGTATGTTGACTCACGTAGATGAGTTCCTGGTCAAAGCGAGTGTTCAGGTTCATTAAAACAGCCGCTTCTGTTAATTCCCTATGGGGAAGATAGTCAAGCATAAATTTAGTGTTGTTGAAATACTTTGTCATTTTGTAGAGTATTTCTCTGTGCATTTGTACGTGTTTATTTTGATTTTCTTACTCCAATTGTGTCATGTCCTCAAGTCCTTCAGCTTCTCTTTTCTCTCTGTAACTCATGGTAGGCAGACTTCTTATAGAATACATCTGTTTACAAAACAGGAATCAGTCATTTTCACTATAATTGTGATATTTATGCTTTATTCTTGTCGTAAAGCTTTCACCATTTTAATCTGAGTTCAATTACATTAATTGTAATCCTAACTAATTCAGACTTTTTAAGCTCTCTTTAACAAATTAGGTCAGTGGGAAATCATGTTGGCCAGAGTCACGTCAATGCAGATATACCAGCTGTCAATTAGGTAACCTGAGCATAGATATAATCAGTCTTGTAAATCTCATCTGACATCCCATGTATTCAAAGAGTCTGCAGCTAAACCCTGCTGGAGATAGCTAAGCTTGGCTAGGCCTTTTGTGCAAGCTCAAAGGCAAGTAGACATTCAGCAGTGACCTTTCCATCATTACCAACAAGTAAAACTATACCAGGTTTGGGTGAATTAAATATATTATCTACAAATTTATCTGGCATGAGCTAAATCCACTACAAATGTAGAGCCTATAGAGTCAGCTTTCTGAAACACTTATTGTTGAGAATTAAAAAAAATGCTTGACAAATTACAAATTTAAAACTCTAGAAAAGCTGCAAAAAAGTCTTAAAACAATTATAAGATTGGCTCTTCAACCATTTAAGATAAAAGTAAATAAACTGAGTTACCTTATCATACCACTGGCCTGTGGGTTCCCCCTCTCGATCTGGTACCCACTGCACCTCACCTTCCCTGGACCCACCATCAACAGGTAGTGTAGAAAGGTGGTCTATCATGTTTTCATCACGGTACATAGACCACTTTGTAAGATTCTGTACAGTTCCATGAGGTAAAACTCTCTCTGCAGCCCACACATCCTCTGCACTTTGTCCCCCCCTGGCATTCATAGCCCAGTGGTCATCAGGACCTTTTCTTTGTGGGGACACAATTGCATATCTGCCATCTGGCCCAATAATCAATCCAGATGCTGTAACAGTAGATAGTGCTGAAGGCAGCTGTAAGGAGGCATTCTTTAGGCCAGTGTTTTTCAGAATATCCTTCAATTGTGGTGATGATGAAACTGCAAAACCTTGCTTGAGAATGGATTCATTAGGTAAGTGGTAAACAGCTTTACGAATATTTTGGTTTAAAAGGGCTTGTGAAAGTTTGGGTTTGGTTGTATGACTCTGAGGATCCACTGATAGCATAGAATCATCTGGTAGTTGGTATGAGGCTTTGCGAAGGTTTTCATTTTTCAAGGCCTCTCGCAGGTTTGGACTGGTTGGTTTAGTACTTAAAAAGACTGATTCATCTGGAAGCCTAAAGGAGGCCTTTTTGATGTCTGCATTTTTGAGGACATTGGCCAGGTTTGGTGAGTGTACTGGATTAGCACTGATTATACTGCCATCAGGTAGCCTATAGGCAGCATGGCGCAGGTTCGGATTCTGCAGAGCACTTGCCAAATTAGGGGAAGGTGTAGTAAGCTGTGTGGTTATAAGAGACCCATCTGGCAATCTATAACTAGCATTCCGCATCTGTGTGTTCTGAAGTGCATGTGCTAAATTTGGGGAGATAGGTTTTGACTGGTTGTAATCAGGAAAAATAACTGTGCCATCACCTAATCTATAGGATGCATTACGAATGATTGGGTTCTGAAGTGCAGCTGACAAGGCCAAAGAAGTTGGCTCCTCTTGTTGCTCTGTAAAAATAACTGTTCCATCTGGCAGCCTATAGGATGCATTTCGAACACTATTATTTCTAAGTGCATGGGACAAATTGGGAGATACTGGCTTTTGGTAGTATTCTGTAATAACTGAATTATCTGAAAATCTGTAGGAAGCATTTTTAATGTTTGGATTCTGCAAAGCACGAGATAGATTTGGAGAAGAGAGTTGTTGATGCTGTTGTTGATGGGAGTCTGTAGTAATTATAGTTCCATCTGGAAGCCTATAAGAGGCATGTCTCAAGTTTGCATTATTTAAGGCATTTGAGATGTTTGGAGACAAGGGTTGTTGTAGGTGAGGCTCTACACTTATTATGGTCCCATCTGATAGTCTGTAAGAAGCATTCCGAACCTGTTGATTTCGTAAAGCATTAGTGAGCATGGGAGAGGTAGCTGGAGCCACCATTTGATTGCCATGTACCAGTGTGCCACCTGGCAGATTGTAGGTGGCACCACGGACTTGAGGATTATGCAGTGCATCTGACAGAATAGGGCTCTGGGTATAACCCATCATAGGAATGTAGGAGTAGGTTTTCTTTGGATGTAACAGTTGTGTTTGGTAAGAAGCCTTCTGGATTTGTTGATTTTGTATAGCATTTGAGAGGACTGGTGATCTTGAGCTAGGGGCATATCTGGATCCCCTCCTATGTAAATTTGTTTGGTAAGTAGCATTGCGGACATTGGGGTTTTGAAGAGCATTAGTGAGGAGGGGGCCAGGGCCTGGCTCCTCTATGTAATCATATTGTGACACAACCGGTGAGTAGGTAGAAGAAGGCATATGTAGGACTGATTTGTATGAGGCATTTTGAAGGTAAGGGTTTTGAAAAGCACTAGACAGTGTTGGAGATGCGGGCTGGCCTGGACCCTGTCCAAACACTCCTGTTTCGGGAACATATGGTGACATTGATGACTGTAATGATGATGAGCCAGGAAGCTGTGCCACTTCAGGAGCACATGGAGAGCCTGGTCTTTGCAAAGGTGAGACAAAAGATGCTTGATAGACCTGAGTATTTTGCAAAGCATTTGATATAACAGGTGATGCTATTGTCTCTGGGGAATGCTGTACAATAGTATGTGGCACTGGTGCTACTCGAGGTACAGACATATAAGTAGTGTTAAGCAAATTTGGATTTTGTATTGCATTTGATGATTGGGGTGAAGATGGTTGCGCAGAACCTTGCTCTGTACCAATGACTTCAGGGGCATAAGTTTGCACAGGTTGCTGGAATGGTAATGTATAAGCGGCATTACGAATAGTTTGATTTTGTAAAGCACTGGTGACCATGGGTGACTGAGGCACATTTATCATTTGATCAAATTCCACAGGGACTGGTTCTATTGCAATAGGGTAGGGAGATCCTTCAGATATCTGAACAGCTTGAAAAGGGCTTGAGACAATAGGTATAGGTGGTGCATGAGGGGAAGGTGGTGCATGAGGGGAAGGAGTATGCGGCAGTAACGGTGAGCCATGTCTGACAGAGAGGTGAGGGGATGTTGGTCTGGAGAGATGCCTAATAGAAGGTTGTGGTGATACAGGACCTATATATTTTAGAGAAGGCTGTGGTGAAGGGGGTCCTCGCCTCAGAGACTGCCTGGCCATCAGAGGACGGCCAAGACCAACAGGCCTTTGTGTATTCTGTGTGGGACCTGCTCGTCCTGGGGGAATGAAGTGCCTCTGGTCCATGATGACCATCCCAGGGTGTTGACCTGGAAGCTTTGGGGAAGCTCTGATGTCCTGAGCCATGATCGATCTGTTACTACGTATGGATGCTCTGGAAGGAGGCATGTTTTTGGTTGAAGCACCCAGCTGACCCATTTGACCTAGAGAGGGTTTTACTGTTCCCATGGGAATGTTTGGACGCCCCATTCCACGCAGTTGACCACCAGGTGATCCGAACGGGGGTGGATTCCTCATAAGACGGGTTGACCTACGAGAGAAGCTGGGTGATGGTGATCTTTGTCCAGCTGGCAGAGGAGGCTGAGGAGATTCTGGACCAATTGCAAAACTTCTCCGTGAAGGTGCAGGTGAAGATTTGTGAACTGCAAATGGGGAGCGTGGCCTACTGGACTCCATCTGCTGAACTCTGCCCACAGGACGCCTGCCCATTTGAGGAGAGGATGGAGGACTTATTTGCCTAGGAGGAGATTTGGAACCTTGAAGCCTCCTGGCACCAAATGGACGTGCTATTAATGGGGAGGAAACTGGACTGGGTCTTCTTATTGAGGTACAGGGAGAATGGGGTGGTCTTTGCTTGTGGATGGAGCCATGAGCAGAAGCTGGAGGGCTTGCATGAAATGAGGGCATTCGACTGGGCATTCGTCGGGCCATGGGAACAGGGGAAGACTTGGGTTCTACAAATGAGGTATGAGGCTGGAAATGACTAAAGGCTGCTGGAGAAGCAGGTGGGCTGACTTTTCTCTGTCCAAATGGAGAAGGTGGGCGTTGAACATGTGGAGATGACATCATTCTTAGTGGAGATGGCGGCACATCCCTAACACCCAATCCACGTATGGAGGGCTGTGGAGAGGGGCTCTGTCTTTTCCGTATAGAGTGCCGAGGAGAGGCATGAAAGCTACGTTTCTGCATGGGAACATGGGGCTGCGCCACATCCATTAATGGCTCTATGAATCTTTCTCTTGCTAACATAGGGGACAGGGGTCTCTGTACAGGAGAAGGAGCAGGAGACGCCATCATTCCCATGGACCTCCTGCTTGGTGTAGGTGATGGGGGGAAAACACCACCTTGGGCCATGGGTGATATATGTGGAGACTGAATGTTAGGACTCACAAACCCCTGAGGACTATTAGCATGCGTAATTAACATTGCAGTTGGTGTGGGAATCTGAGATAAACCTGGATTCAGCAGTTCTTGTGTATATACTGGTGCAGGAAAAGAACCATTCATATGTGCATCAGGAATGAATGGTACATTTTTATAATGAATTTGCAACATCTCTTCAGGATCATATTGTGGTGGCAAGGGAGGAAGTTCAACTGCCATTCTTTCTTGACTAAAAAGCTTTACTTGAGGCCTTGGAACTCTGAACATATCTCCTTGAAGATTCGTTGGCTCGATAGAAATGTCATTAAACTCATCACTCTCCATGACATCATGCACTGTATAACTATATGGCTGGTACATGTTATAGGAAGATTCAAGATATGGGGTAACTCCTGATTCACTGTAATTCAACTGGTAGTCCTGGAGATATGGATCTTCATAAGCTCCATATGAATTCATGTATGGATCAACTGCTCCAACTTCACCATATGGACTGTCATAGAATTCCTGAGGGTCATCAAAGTAATCAAACTGACCCTGGTCATAAAACTCATTTTCATCTCCATAAGGTTCATAACAATCCTCCATTAGATATTGGTTCTCATCATAGTAGTCCATACTATCAGTGTAATATGGATCCATCAGATGCTGTTGGCCATAATACTCCATCTCCTCTGGATAGTAGCCCATTTGATGTTGTGCAGAATAGGTGTTATAGCAGCCCATACCATCATCATAATACTCTCCTTCATTCTGTATGTCCATGTGTGGGTTGTAATATTCATCATCAATTTCATAATAGCCTTGATCATGGAACTGTGATTTATAGTAATCAACAGGATCTTCATACCAATTTTGGTTTATCTGGAATGGCTGTCTGTTAAATGCACTGTGGCTCAGCCTACCTTGGTTATTATAGTCATATTCATCAAAATCATATTCATATGCATAGTTGTGATGCCCGTGAGGTCCTCGCATGCTTGTTTGTCGACTCCCCCCAGGAAACCGTTTAGTACTTGACTGTCCCCAATGGCCACGATTTCTGGCCAATGGTCTCCGTTTCAATTTTGTTGAGAGGAACTTCTTAGTTAGCCAGTTTGTTGCTCCAGCAACTTTCCCCACTATCCGACTTTGGTTTTTAAAATTTGAGCCATCATCAGCATTCTTCTTTCCAAAAAGTCCTTTGAAAAACCCTGATTTCTTTTCTGCTGGTTTGCCACCAATTCTAAGTAACATGTAGGATGGCTTGCGTCCCAACTGGTCATTTTGTTCCTTCTCCTTTTTCTTTTTCTTACTGGCATTGAAGCGCATCAGAAGCCTCGGGGCATTCTTCAAAACAGATTTTCTTCTCTTTTTTCTGACCACAAAACTCTTTTGTTTACCAAGCCCAAGAAACAGTCTAGATGTACTTTTTAGTCGCTTCTTTGAGCTCTTCCCAATTCCGGGGAAACCAAATAGTTTCTTCGTAGGTTCTGGTGCTGTCTCAGTTGGAACCTCATCCTTCTTTCTTGCCTTTTTCTTTGTTCCTTCTGCCGCAGGTTTAGATTTGGATTTACGGGTGTCTTTTGATTTCTTTTTTCCTTTCCTATCTTCTTCACTTTCTTCATTTTCCTCATCTTCATCACCCTCTTCATCTTCTTCATCTTCCTCCTCATCTGATGCAGCATGTTTAGATTTGGACTTTCCCTTTGCTGCTTTGCCTTTAGCACTAGCCTTTCCACGCTTGCGTGTGTCCTCTTCTGATTCTTCATCCCTTTCTTCATCATCACTTAACTCTTCCTCATCCTCAATCAGATCTGCATCTGACCCCTCTTCTGACTCACTAACCACTTTTGCTCCTTTTCCTTTGTCCTTTCCTTTCTTTCCTTCATCTTTTCCTTTACCTTTGGGCTCTTCTTTTCCTTTTTTCTTATCATCTTTTCCTCCCTTCTTGTCATCTTTCCCTTTTTTGGCTTCACTTTGTTCTGGTTCTGCTTTTCCTCCTTTTTTGGCTGCTGACTTTGAGTCACCCTTTTTGCCTGGCATTTTGTCTTTTTTTTCTATTTTGCAGCCTCACAAAAAAAGAAATAAATTAAAACTTCAGCATCTTCAGCAACTATATTTAGCTACATTTTACTAAGGTTAATAACAATTGGCCTCATTTATCAAGCAGAATACAAATTTATTTGTAAATTGTTCCTGGGATCTGTTTGTTTTTTAATACATGCAATGTTGTATTGATGAAAATTCAGTTAGTTTTGAAAAATGTTCATGTCCTATGAGAATGCCTGAGTTTGCTTAAATCTACATAGAAGGATACTCACTCATGTAAACTTCAATTAGCTTCAAATCATATAATTGATGAGATGCTGCAATTGTCTTTTAGACAGATTACTTTGTAACATTTAAATATTTTACTTAATTCAAATACACACACCAATTTTGTGAAATTCAGTCATTTCATATTAATGACTTAAAGGAAAGCAGTCCAAAACAAATCCATAAACTGAGATAAATCCAAAAAAAGATAAGCTCGGTCTCAAAAAGATTTAGGATATGACATTCAAATGAGGTGAGCTTTCACAGTTTAGTTGTTATTTTGTTGTTTTTAACTCTGTTAGTTTTGCTATTTATGAAGTTTTGGGGGGCATGGTGAGAGGTAAATCACCTGTGTAGTGAATGTGCTTTGCAATTTGCAAGTGATTGTAATTTGTCAACATAGACACATAAGTACACAGAAAATCAGCATGAATGGACTTTTGTAAATCTGGCAAGGATAAATGAGGCCCATTATGTAAAAGGGCTCTTATATTTCTTACAGTAAGATAAAAAGTCATGAAATATCAATTTTCTAAATGACTTTTCTTACCTTAGGATGCACTCACACTCTTTAAGGTGGGGTGATGTGTACGGTCTGGGTTGTAACTGTGTGAATGTCTGTCCTCATGGTTCCTCTTCTCAGTCCAAAAAGAGTTGCATGGGTAAAGTGAGTTCCTCTACTGACGTGAATTCTCAGTACCCCTCTATTCCCACACTCATCCAAACATTATTTTCTTCTATTACTTGAGAGGCAGAGGCTCCTTGACAAAGAGCATAAAAAGGACATGATGAGTTCCTGGATTTGACTGGATTTGCTCGCGTTGACTGTTCATGAGTGACTTGGGGGTGAAGTAACTATGTCAGAGGATCCGTGTCAGTGTTTGTGCTGTTGTGGGACTGTAGAAGGAGCATTAATTTGTCAGGTCTTCTTGCCTTGATGTAACTTTAGCTCAGGTCTCATTCCAACATAAATAATGTAGACACAGAGAGACAGAGAAAGAGCAAGAGAGAGAGAGAGAGAGAGAGAGAGATGGAGTCACAGCAATCTCAAAAATAAACCAGATGCAGCCATTTCCAATACTACAATAATACTCAGGTTTAGAGTATTCCTTGAGTAGTGCTTGTAACTAAACATGATGGGTGATAATGAATCTGAATAGACTATGAATTAAAATTCATGATGCAGTTTATATAGTCATTGAACAGTTCTCAAATGCTGTTGTTCTGAATACAATATTGTGAAGTGATCAAATAAACAACCACGAGTCTCTTTTTAGCAGACCTTTGACATGTTATAACATTAATTTATTATATGACTTTGTGTGGGTGTAAATCTTCAGCAGCTTGAAAAAGTATTATGAATAACTGGCATAATTTACTGCTTATGCTAATGGAATGTTTTGTAATCAAGCCTAATATTTTAACCAATCAGTTTTTTTTTAAATCCCCCACTGTGTGATGGCTGGTTAATTTATGGGAGGATGATTAGCAGGAGATGAATGTGTTCTACATGGAATCTGACCATAAAAGTATCAGGAGTAATTAAAAATAGTGTTGTAAGGATGTAACTATAGAAGCTAAAACCTGATGTAACCTACCATCTTAGAACTACTTTAGGTCAAGAACTGCATGCAGATTCGCTCCAGTTTTGGTGATTAAAAATGCAGGGATTCTTCTCCAGTTGGTCAGAGAGTAAAGGTGAGCTTTGCTATTTGTTTTAATGAGTGTACTTGTGTGTCAGAGAGAGACAAGATACCATAAAAAGTCTCTGTGTGTCTGCATTAAAAAAACACACAATGATAAAATCTCGTGAATGTTACAACTTTTTGAGAACATAGTTTTTTTCTTGTTTTGGCTTAAAATAATTACAAGAGTTTAAAGAGTTTCTTGAAGTGAAAGGTAGGGTTATTGTTACACTGTGTAAAGAATAACACATGACAGGGCATGCTGTTATAGGAAATGAATACACAGTGCCACAAGCTGGAGTATTATTTTCCCAGATCCTGTTGTTCCTCTTATATCACAGTGAATTGCAAACAATTATAATTTCTCATTTATTAAATAAAGTAATGTTGTTCATTTTATCCATTTATAGTTACATTTAAGTCAAGTCAAGTTTGTTTGTATAGCGCTTTTAACAATATACATTGTCCCAAAGCAGCTTTACAGAATCTGAAAGGCCCAAGACATGAGCCAATCTTATCCCTAATCTATCCCCAATGAGCAAGCCTGTGGTGACAATGGCAAGGAAAAATTCCCCCAGACAACACAAGGAAGAAACCTCGAGAGGAACCAGACCCAAAAGGGAACCAATCCTCACCTGGACAACAACAGACAACATGA
>JANZLB010000010.1:8052640-8064948 GCA_026167865.1 Notarius quadriscutis
GAAAATCTGATGATGTTTTAGGTCATATTTATGCAGAAATATAGAAAATTCTAAAGGGTTCACAAACTTTCAAGCACTACTGTAGTAACTCATAGCAACTCTTTACAACCATGGTGAGCAGAAAAGCATCTCAGCATGCAACAGCAGAAGATCACGTTAGGTTCCACTCCTGCCAGCCAAGAACAGGAATCTTAGAATCAAGAACAAGTTCCTCTTAAAGTGGCCAGTGAGTGTACATCTCTAATCTATACCAGTTCCGTGCCTGATGGTTGCATATGAATTGAGGAGTGAAAGCATTCAGAACATCTTCATAGCAGGATATTGTAGAAAACTCCTCTACTGCCTTTATACAGACAGCCTCCTGGGTAAATTATGATAAATATTAAAATGACACAGTATTTGTCCCTTACCACCAAGCCCACATCCTCCTGACTCCTATCTGCTACCTGCTGGGATCAGTCTGCCTGTCAAAATCAGCAGTTAAGTAGATCTATGCACTGGTCTCTTGCATTGCTATGAATGTTCTTCACCAGAGATATAGCCTTGACAGAAAAGCAGGTTTGCTGGTCTGGGAAGTGTGACACTATCTTCTGATCAGTTTGAAGTTTTTATAATCCCTTAGCCCCTCTGAGCCAGAAGAAACAGGGCATTGCAGTGTCTCAGCTGCTGTTCTTATGACACCTCCTGTTTTTCCATCCAGTAATAGGCTATCCGCCCTTAAGGCTATAGAAGACAAAAATGTTGCTTGTGTCACAAACATGACAACTTGCAGACCTTGATGTGGTGACACTTTATCATTAAATGCAGGCAACACTATCTAAAGGATAGTGTATATGGCAGCAAAGCCTCTCCTGGTTCAAGCATGAGAGATACGAGTTACCAGATGTGTTTTAGCACTTTTAATTCTGTTGCCTGACACACTGTCCATCACAGATCATCCACACAAATAGTCTATGAAAGAGTTAACAGCAGCAATGTTCTGGATATCCCAGGAGTTTGCATTTGAATAATTAAAACATGTCAGGATCATTTCATTTGCAGTATTACGCTCACACTCTAGAAAGCAAACACACACTCAAGTGTCTTGCACAATGCTTCACTGTGGCAGGAAATTAATGGAATGTGTTGAAGTCCCATCCCCAGCGTGGTGAGGGACAGGGAGTGGTAGAAAGCAGACGGAGGGTGTGGAAGTGGAACTTTTTCTAAATTTATTCTTCCATTAGAAATGCCGATTTGTTGCGCTGTTGTACAAAAGTTTAAACCAAAATGGTTTATGCACATTGTAATTCTGGACACTCCCGCCTTCCCTAGCTGTGTGGAGATTATTTTGTTTCCAAACTCCAGTTTCTCAGCAGTTGTAGTGATTCAGTTATTGCTGAGTAAGAGGGAATGAAGGCTTGGGTCAGATCTCTGTCTCCATCCTAATGCCTTTAACCTCAGACTGAAATTAGATTTTCTGTAGATGCTCACCCCCATAAAAACATGGGAATGTGTGTATGTAATATGTATGTAAGGAAAACCATTGTGCCAAGCACCTAAATACCTTATGCCACTTCTTAACCCTGTTAGGTACACATCACTGACATTGTTTACCCGAAGGTTGAATCCATAGGGCTACATGACAGCTGAATAAACCTGCATAAAAACAGATTTATATTTATTTACTCTGGTCACTATAGTGACCAGTGTACATATATGTACAGTGAGATGAAGTTTACAATTTGTGACCATAATTTAATGTGAACTTATGTCATATCATCACTATCATATGAGCGAACTGCAAATTAAGTTGTCAAGATATTGTAATGTCACTTGACTTTGGTGTTGTGCCAACTTGATGGATAAATTGGTCAAAATAGTCTTTATGCCAGTTAAATAAACTTACTGGAATAAATTTTTATAAAGTCTTATGTGTGTATGTCATGTAGGGCTTGTACAGGGCTCATGTCTCCATCTGAACACTAAGTAAAGTGTTACACTATCCCTTGCTATTGCATCAGAGTCAAGATTTTTGGTCTGTGTTTTGATCATTTCAGTTGCACTGTATTAATTCAGGTGCAGGTCAGTCAGTTGTCAAAAAACGTGTTGAAAAGGTTACCATCTTTCTTCAAAGTTTTGCTTGTCATCATTTTTCATCAGAGGTTATACCTCACATACCAACACTAGCACAGAAAACTGAGCCTGACATATCTGACAGGAAACTGACCTCATTCATTCATTTTCAGCAACCGCTTTATTTTGGCCAGGGTCGGTCCAGAGTCTCTCCCAGACCGGAATATGCCTTGGATGGGGGACCAGTCCATAGCAGGGCACCATGTGTATATTCACACCTAGAGGAAATTTGGAGTAGCTAGTCTATCTATGTGTTTGAGAAGTGGGAGGAAACTAACCCAGACACAGGGAGATCATGCACAGGAAATTCATATTGACATTAACCTGAGCTCAGGATTGAATTGGGGACGCTAGAGTTATGAGGCAGCAGTGCTATCCACTGCACCACTATTCAAAACTGACTTCATTAATCTAATGAGAACATTTTCCAGCCATGCCATGCTCTAATAACGGAGAATAAGTACTCCTATTTCATTGAGATATACGCTGCAAATGAGGACACCAGGGAGAGTAGACTGTGCTTTTAGGAGATGTTAAGGAACAAACAGATGGATGGTGGGTTTAAGTTAACAACCACACTGGTAGAACCACTCCTGGCGGCTCAGAGCCATAATGGCTACCATCTGTGGATTTTCTTTTGTTTATCTTACTGCGGCCCCACAGACTTTCCTGTGTGTGGATCTAAGATAGAGTCTTTTTTTTTTTAAGGTTACTCATATTATTGGATTTAACATGCGCTGATTGATGAACCTGTTTCTATTTGTCTGGCTTTCCTGGAAGGATTCTCCCATTCACATTGATGCATGTTGGGGTTTTTCAGAACCACTATGCTGGAAATTCTGGGATTTGATTTATTAGCTATTCTTAGTGGTCTAGGACACCTCAGTGCTTGCATTTTAGCCAAACTGTTCTTCTGTTGAAGAGAAAGGAAGCATTTTTGGTTCTTATCAGCAGTCCTATGCTTTGTCTTTGGTCCACTTTGCTCTAGTTTGCTTTATTGAAAGAAAATGTAACTTCATAAAAAGTCTATTTATAAATGGAAACTTTTGTAAATGTTAACAGTGTGGGAGAGATCGTTCTGAGTTTATTGTACATATGGTGACTTCCCTATCTCATAGAATATACAGTATATCATAAGCTTAATAACTTAAATTTGTGCACTATTCATGCAATGCAGGTTTGTTTCTTCTCTGCAACTGGCAGCCTTTTTAGGCCATGCTGTACAAGATGCTGATTTAGCCTTTGATATTTTAATACTACATAAACATGATTATACCTTTAAAACATCAGATCCATGCCGATTATGGCATTCTGTCACATATGCAATATTTAGTCCATTTGAATTAAACTCAGGTGCATATGTCTGCTCTGTGCAGTTCAGTTAGGCTTGTGAGAGCACAACAATCACACTCTTCTTTTTTGTGATATTTGCACACATTGGCAAAGGTTTGTTTACCGTTTTCCAGCCAGTGTATTAAGCGTTTTACAAGTGGGGTTAGGAATAGGGTTAGGATTTCAGCTCTACACATAGCACAGCCAACAAATTTTCCAGTCAGCCAAATATGTTGCAGCAGTGCAGTGCACAATGTCATACGCATGCAGGCCAAGAGCTCCATTTCATGTCAAACATCAGAATGGGGAAAAGTCTGAGGCAGACAGGAATGGAACCCAATGTGATCTTCTACTCTTGTAGCTCAACCACCTCAAGCTTCACGTATTGTGTGTTCTGGGGGGGGTGTTCAAACCCAAACACAACCAACACCTTGTGCCTCATTAATTGTATAGGATGGTGAGATATATATATATATATATATATATATGTATGTATTTTTGGTTATAATAGTCAGTAGGTGGGGCGGCACGGTGGTATAGTGGTTGGCACTGTCGCCTCACAGCAGGAAGGTCCTGAGTTCAAGCCCAGCAGCTGGCGAGGGCCTTTCTGTGTGGAGTTTGCATATTCTCCCCATGTCTGCATGGGTTTCCTTCGGGTGCTCCTGTTTCCCCCACAGTCCAGAGACATGCAGGTTAGGCTAATTGGTGGCTCTAAATTGACTGTAGGTGTGAGTGTGAATGGTTGTTTGTCTCTGTGTGTCAGCCCTGCGATGATCTGAGGCCTTTTCCAGGGTGTATCCTGCCTCTTGCCCATAGTCAGCTGGAATAGGCTCCAGCTTGCCTGCGACCCGGCACAGGATAAGCGGTTATGGATAATGGAAAAAATATTTTTAGTAGTTGTACATGACATTATTTTCTGTTATGGTCTTGATTATCTTTGTATGGAGCCAGTAATAATTGTAATAATTATTATTTACAGTATGTTTACATCCTGCAGATTTCGCCTCATTTTCTGATCATAACACAGTACATAAGAAAACTTAAACTTCCACTTCTTATTAATTAAGCACCAAGTGAACTATGACATCAATGCAAAAAAGTTCTCTGCAGCAAAATAGAAAAGAACATTTTTTAAAAAAACTGTCAGCTTGCTGTTTGCCACCTGGGAGAACAGACGCCAGAGCGCCGACATCAGTAAATCTAGGCCAACATTTTTAGCAAATCATTCGTAAAAACAGCTTGATGCCAACTCCCAGTGTACTCCTATATAAAATGGGTTGAAAATGTCTTTTTTCATGGCTGTGATTACTGAAATTATTTCAGCACTACATACTGATCTATGCACAGCGTCCTGATGGCCGAAGCATGAAATTAAACTGCTTGTCCACCTGCTGATGGCTTGTTCGACACATTAAAAGGGAACAAAATGGAAAAGTTGCGAGGTCATGCTGCCTGTTCGGGTATGATTAAAGAGTTCTTATTATAATTCGTTCTAACAGGGAAGTGTGGAGGCAGTGAGATAACTGTCATATGAAAGTGCCAGGAGTGAGAATGTGGCTCGAGGAAGAGGGGAGTGATTACAACAGCCACAAGAAGAAGAAGACGAAGAAAAAGAAGAAGAAGACAAGGAGGAAGAAGCCCTGCGTGTTCCCAGGGCTCGGCTCTCAGCCTCATTAGCACCAATACTTCACGGCTTCAGCTCTAACGCACTCATGAAGCCTCACATTTCCTCACAGCTCTCACACTCATATCTGCATGCTTTAAATCATAAGTCCAAAGGAGAAAGAGACAGCTGTAACGCTGTTTTGTGAAATCCAATTGAGAAGTCTGTAACTTTCCTAGATGTCAGATTAATTATGTAAGCTTAGAAAACTTTACGTTTTAGGTTACGGCCTTGCAAATACGGCCATAAAACATTCACAGTGATTAAACGTGCTTTCTTTTTATCTTTTTTCTTTTATTGCTGTCTGATTAAAGTTGTTTCGAATTCTTGAGTGACTCAAGTCATTTGAATCAGTTCAGATTCACTTTTATTCAGTCGCACGTCTTTTGCCTTTTGATTTGTATTTATAGAAATAGCATTTAGCTTAACATTTTAAAGGAAATATCTCACAAATCAACAAACTGAGCTTAAAGTCGGTCTTTATGTCTGTCCTTTATAAAAAAAAAAAAGATGCATGTTGAATTTGTTCCTAACGATATAACCAGAGGTGGACAGAGTACCCAACTTCATTACTTAAATCAAAGTACAGATCCCACTGATCAAATGTTACTCCAATACAAGTGAAAGTTGTACAGTCAAATTTTTACTTAAGTTAAAGTACTGAAGTACTTGCTTTTAAAAATACTTAAGTATTAAAAGTACATTTTCTGTCAACGCATTGTTGTATTATTGCCACAACGCTTACAAAACCTAATGCTGTTACCAAAGACAGAAATGTGAATTCACAAAATGAACGCATGCTGTGCCATCATGGTGGTTGAATGTTAAGCTAGCTAGTCAGTGTATGGGGTGTCCAGTGGGAGTAACTCCTCTGGTGGGGGGCTAGCACCTCTGAGCTTGCCGTGTCCTTTTTAGGACAGCTTGTCTATCTTTGGCCTTCCCTCTGGCACCCAGCTGTCACCTGTGGCTCCTAGTAACTGTAGCATGCACAGCGGCCACATCCCGGTAAACCGCTTTGGCAGATGGATTAAACCAAGTGAGGGTAGCTGTCAGGCCTCAAGCCCTCAGCGAGCTTTAAGGAATACCCTTCTCAAGCATATGAAGTCTGGACTTGCACTGATGGGGCGGAGGTGACCAACAGTAAGTCCAATGGCCAAGAAGGTGAACCAGCAGGCCTTGCAGAAGGCTCAGGGCATGGCAGGGCACAGAAGGAGCCATGGCTATCTGCTGCATCTGTCCCCATCACCAGCTGTCTTGCTCTGTCTTGCCACTGGAGTATGATAGGAATGGACGAGAGAGTGAGGCTGACTCCGTGCAACTCTACCTCACTTTAACCAAATTCATGCGCATCTCATGACATCACCCTTTTCACTTGGAAGTCCTGTGGCAATGGGCGAGCGACGAAGCAGCAGGTGTGGATTCACTGGAAGCTGTAGCTGCGGACCTGCACACAGGCAGCTCAGGCCACAGGGTTGCATCTCATCGACTGAAGCAGCAGTGGAATTCGGCAGCCATCTGAGTGACTGAGCAGCCCTCTTTAGGAATGCACTGCTCACCCCCATAGCCTGAGGAAAGGGCTAGAAAAGGTGCCCTAAAAACTGCCTGCTTCTCACAACCCTAACCAGCATACCGCGGCTGGTGGGATCCCATTTCAGCAGTCAAAGAAAAGGAGGGAAAACACAGAGGGTACCCCTTACCCTCGCTTTGTGGAATGTATGCACACTGTTTGACAACCTTGATGCAAATAGACCAGAGAGAAGAACTGCGCTAGTAGCACGTGAATTGTCCAAGTACATCATCTGCATTGCTGCACTGTCCAAAACCCGCCTGGCAGAGGTGGGCACCGGCTACACCTTCTTTTGGAGTGGTCGCAGCAACGAAGAACAACGTGAGGCAGGTGTGGGCTTTGTCATCCAGTCCAGCTTTGTTAGCAAACTGATGAGCCTTCCCGAGGGCCAAAGCGTCCAACTCATGATTCTGCATCGCCCCCTGCCCAGAAAGTGTTTCGCCACTGTCATCAGCGCCTACGCCCCACCATGAAGAACCCAGATGATGTCAAGGACAAGTTCTTCAAGGACCTAGAAGCCTTGATTGCCACAGTCCCCCAAGTCTGACAAGCTCATCATCTTTGGTGACTTCAACGCTAGAGTTGGTATGGACTGGACAGCATGGGATGGAGTCATCGGGAGAAATGGCATTGACAAGTGCAACAGTAACGGCCTTCTGCTGCTGAAGATGTGTGCCTCAAACCAGCTTCTCATCACCAACACTGTTTTCCGCCTCCCAGCCCACAACAGAACAACATGGATGCACCCGAGGTCGCGGCACTGGCATCTCATCAACTACATCCTCATTAGACAGAGGGACCGGCATGATGTCAGAGTCACCAAGTCCATGTGTGGTGCCGAGTGCTGGACCGACCACAGACTTGTCATTAGCAAGATTAATCTTCACATCCAGCCCAAGAGACACCTGCAAGGGAAGAAATCTAAGAAGAAGCCAAATATTGGTAAGCTGAAGTCTGATGATGCCCAACTGAAATTAAGCAACAAACTTGACACCCAGGTCTGTGCTCTCCAGTTTGGAGTTAAGACCATTTGAAGAAGACTGGGCGGTCTTCCAAGATCTGGTCCACACAACAGCCCTCTCCCACCTCGGTCTCTCTGAGCGCAAGCACAAGGACTGGTTTGACGAGTGATATGGAGATACAGCAACTCACTGAGAAGAAGCGACAACTACACAAGGGTCACCAGGAAGATCCTTCATCCCATCCCAAGAAAGGAGTCTTTTCAGAGGCTCACAGAACTCTCCAGGCAAAGCTGAGAGAGATGCAAGACTGCTGGCTGAGCAGAAAAGCAATGGAGATTAAGGCCTACACCTCAAAACATGACCCCTGCTTCTTCAATGCCCTACACACTCTGTATGGATCACAACCCTTCAGCACCTCGCCTATCTACAGTGCTGATGGTGCCACCATCCTAACTGACAAGACACAGATCCTCAATCGATGGGCTGAGCACTTCTGTGGTGTCCTGAACCGGCCGTCTGCCATCAACGAGGTGGCCATCCAGCGGATGCCCCAGGTAGACATCAACATGGAGCTAGCCAACCCCCATCACTGAGTCTGAGGTGGAGAAGGCCATCAACCTTCTTTCCTCTGGAAAAGCTCGGGGAGCTGATGCCATCCCAGCAGAGGTGTACATGACAGGTGGTCAGCCTTTCATCACCAAGCTTACCAAGCTCTTTCAAAGCATGTGGGATCAAGAAGCAATCCCCCAGGAGCTGAAAGACACCTCTATTGTGCACCTGTACAAGAGGAAAGGCAACCGTCAACTGTGCGACAATCATCATGGGATTTCCATGCTGTCCATAGCTGGAAAGATCCTGGCTCGCATCCTGCTGAATTGCCTGATCACACACCTTGAGCAGGGTTACCTGTCAGAAAGCCAGTGTGGGTTCAGAACCAGACGAGGAACAGCAGACATGGTGTTTGCTGCATGCCAGCTGCAGGAAAAGTGCCAGGAACAGGGAGAGGACCTGTACATCACTTTTGTGGAGCTGACAAAAGCCTTTGACACTGTGAGCTGGGAAGGACTGTGGAAAATCATGTCCAAGTTTGGCTGCTCTGACAAGTTTGTCACCATGGTCAGATAGTTCCACAAAGGAATGCATGCACAGGTCCTGGATGATGGAAAGGTATCGGATGCCTTTGAAGTGACCAACGGTGTGAAACGGGTGTGTCCTGGCACCGACCCTGTTCAGCATGATGTTCATTGTCATGCTGACAGATGGCTTCAGAGACTGTAGCGATGGTATCCCCATCAGGTACCTCATGGGTGGTGGTGTGTTCAACCTATGAAGACTCCAGGCTAAGACCAAGGTCCTAAATGACGTCATTTGTGAATTCCTGTTCGCCCATGACTGTGCCTTGAACAGCAGCTCTGAATCTGGCAAGCAGGCTAGTATGGACCCCCTTTCTACTGCTTGCGATGACTTCGGCCTCACCATCAACACTAAGAAAACCGAAGTCATGTACTAGCCGGCACCAGGCAAGGAGTATACAGAGCCTGACATTCAAGTTCAAGGGCAGAGACTTGAGGCAGTCAGCAAGTTCACATATCTTGGCAGCACACTGTCCAGAGATGTCCGTGCCAACACTGACGTGACCAGCCGGATCGCAAAGGCCAGTGCAGCTTTCGGCAGACTGCGTTCCACAGTCTGAGAGTGCAGAGGCATCAGCCTAGAAACCAAGCTGAAAGTGTACAGGGTGGTCATCTTACCAACACCTGTTGTATGCTTGTGAGTCCTGGACTGTGTAAGAAGCCAGGCCAGAAAGTTCCAGTACTTCCACACCACCTGTCTGCGACGCCTGTTGCATATCCGGTGGCAGGACCAAATCCCAGACACAGAACTTATTGAGCGTGCGGGACTACCAAGCATCCATTGCCTGCTTCAGAAGGCCCAGCTCAGATGGGCAGGACTTCTCATCCGCATGCCTAATGACCGACTTCAAAAGAGACTGTTCTACGGTGAACTGTGTGAAGGGAAGTGCTCTTGCGGCTGCCCAAAGAAGTGCTTTAAAGACAGCCTAAAGGAGTCCCTGAGGAGCTTTGACATCAACCCAGACACCTGGGAAGAATCCCCTGCGGGGCCCTGCAGTCCAATCAGCATCGCACTGAAGCAGCAGAAGTGAAGAGAGCTGGCAGGAAAGTGCGTGCTAGCAGCAGCAGTCTAATACCAGATCATGCAGATCATGTGTGCTCCACATGCAGGAGGGGATTCCAAGCTCACATTGGTCTCATCAGCCATACACAAACACATAAACAGTAAATGAGGGAGATGTCCGTGGTCCTCATCAAAACATGATGGGCGAGAAAGAGAGATAGTCAGTCAGTGAAACTCCACTTGACATGCTAGCAAACTTTTTTCAATCTCGAAATCATATTGGGTAGATAATGTTACTAGAAAAGAAAGATTTCTACATTGTTTATTTGGCAAGATTATGCTAAAATATTTCTGAAAGGACTAAAGATAAGTTAATGTTATTCATGTTAGTGTAGCTGTGTTTACATGCTAACTAACAGTGTCCAAGTTAACTAGCTATGTGTAAACATTAGCTGTGGACAAGTCTATGCCAACTTGGCGGGCAAATCCATAGAAAGTCATTTGACTAACCAGACTGCATAGCTATTGCAACGTTATTGCTAGCTTTAAAAGCACAGACAACTTCATTACAAGCTTCTCTTGGAATAAAACGTTTATAAACCTCAATATGCTTCTGCAGGTTGGAGGGTGAGTTTTTGTAGGCCGTGATGTGGTTCGTTTTAGGCAAACAAAGCAAACATTTAAAATGAACCTTTTTTAATCCTTTCAGAAAACTGAAACATGGGTTTTAGGTCTGACCATGAGTACGTTCATTCCCCAGAAGAACCATCTCCTTCCATTCTTCCATTAACTGATCGTGTTAAATAACGCTGCTGAGAAATCACTGAACTTGATTTTATCCAGTCTATGGACGTGACATGACCCTAGTGATTACTGATCGGCTCTCAGTGTCACCTGCGAAAAATCCATCACGTTTTAGAAAAGAAAAGAAAAAACATCCACTTTCAAAACCGCTTCATAATAACGAGTAATGAGGAGCTTGATAGAAATGTAGTGGAGTGAAAAGTACCATATTTGTCTTTCAAATGTAGTGAAGTTAAAGTCAGAAGTTTCCAAAAAAATACTCAAGTAAAGTACAGATACTCAAAAAGGGTACTTAAGTACAGTACTCAAGTAAATGTACTTCGTTACTGTCCACCTCTGGTTATAGGAAAATAATCAGCTTTCAAACCCTGGTAACAAGAGCCCTAGTTCATCCCATCACCCTGGTTGTTGATTATTTTCCTATAGCTGCACAACATGGAGTGTTTTATTCTATTTCTTTCTCTTTACACTTCCAGAAACTCTCAGGTTGGAGGTGTTGAATAGTTTAGAGGAAGTTAACTTGGTCGAAAGAAGGTGGAGATTCAAGTGTGTGGCTTTTCTACCGAACGTTGGTGATTTCTGATGTCCGTTTTCATGGATGGAATATACAGAACAGGATCAGCAGGACAGCGCTTTTCTCTTCCCAGCATCCTGCCTCTCGGACACGCTTGAGTCGGGAAGCAGCTTGGGGTTGAAGTCGAGTTACCACGAACGGACCAGACGTGCAGGATGTGAGATGAATGTGAGATCTTTCATCACGACTGGAGCAAGGAACGTGCTCTGAGACTCTGAACCAGCAGCACCCTCGGGAACAGTGAACGCAGCACAGATGGGGGTCACGGCACGCTACAGTTGTTCTCCCTCCCTTAAAAGCACAGCCTTGTTTTTGTGTGGATTCAATTTACTGCCTTTCATGAGTGGTGGGTGGGGCAACGGTGTGTGTGTGTGTTCATAAAAACATCATCTGTGAAAGGAAAACGAGGTCGTCCAGCAAAGAGCTGATTGTTCGTAGAATATAATGGGATGAATTTTCGTCCCCTCCCCTCCATAAATAAATAAATAAAAATAAAAAAGTAAACATTGCCATGGCTAATAATTAATATAATATTGATAGGTTCCTTTTTTGAAACTGGGACATGGATTGAGCCAGCTTTTTATGAAATGATACCTCAGTAATTTTTTTTTTGTCCCCAAACACCCCAAATTGATCAGATCTCCTACTTTTCCCAGTAATGGGTCTCCATTCACTCCATGTGACAGAGAAGAGAAAATGAAAAGCTAATTATGAAATCTTTCTTTGTAAGCTAGCAAACACTCCCTCGGCGCATGTTTAAACACAAATCCGAAATACGGTTCTGAGGTTTTCAGGTGTATAACTCAGGCATGCTGCTCAAACATTACACTGGAAAAGGCCTGAGCAAAGTGAGAGATCGTGAATATCATCAAGTGTATCTAAATTTTCTTCTTCTTAATAATAATAATAATAATAATAATAATCATCAATGTGAATTTATCTTATTGTTAGATTTCTCATCTCAACTCATCTCATTTTCTTCCACTTATCTGGAGCCGGGTCGCGGAGGCAGCAGTCTGAGCATGGAAGCCCAAACTTCCCTTACTCCAGACACCTTGGCCAGCTCCTCGGGAAGAACACTGAGGCGTTCCCAGGCCAGTCGAGAGACATAGTCCCTCCAGCGTGTCCTGGGTCTTCCCCGGGGCCTCCTCCCGGGGG
>JANZLB010000010.1:8863692-8874648 GCA_026167865.1 Notarius quadriscutis
CGGTACCGTACATATTATGTCCCTGTGTCGGACAGATTTTGGAATTCAGTGCACACATAAGGCGCACCGGATTATAAAGCGCACTGCCGTTTTTTGTGAAAATTGAAGACTTTTAGGTGCGCCTTATAGACCGTAAAATACGGTAATGTTCTACTCTATTGATCCAGCTGTTTTCCATGAGTTAGGCCAGACACTCTGCTTTAGGCTACAACTTGTATCTGGATCTCCAGGTAGAGCTTGAATTTTGCACAAGCTATGTCCTTATTTTGTTCATCTCTTGACCGGGAGATCACGTGTTCCACTCGCGGTTGGGTCATATCAAAGACCATCATAAGAATGGTACTTGCTGCCATCTGGTGAGGTGCCCCACAATGCAAGTAGAAAGTCAAACTCTTGCGGTTACCAGAGGACTGAGCTATGTAATAAGTGAGAGGCAGAGGGATAGAGAAACATTTTAACATATATATCTTTATTGGGTTGCCAATATACCATCCATGTTCAATCAGAAAGGATACATTTCGCCCATTTTTTTCCCCCTTTTAGAACACCAACAACCCCCTCCCCCTACCTAGAGAGTCACATTTACATAACTTAATCAAATAACAATGAGTAATAATGCTGATAAGCAAACACAACTCTCTCCCCACCCAAAAGAGAAAACAAAACAACAACAAAAAAAAAACAGGAGGGGTGAACAGTAGCTAAACCAACCAAAAACAAAATAAAATAAAAAGGGACATTTAGAGGAGTCCAAAATGCTTGGAAAAAAACCCCAAACATTTAGTTAACTAAAAGAACATGTATATGTTATGCTTGGAGCTCGACCACCATTACATCGAATCAAAGACAATCACTGGCTTCTTTCAGAATCCTGACAGGATATATACATATATATATGCATATGCATGCACACACACACCATCTTAATTAGCACCATCCATCATAATCATTAATCATCTAAAGAGGGAGTGGAATCGATTAAGGAAAGAATGGGATTCCAAGTTTTATAAAATTTGTCGGAGCACCCCCAATACTGTACTTGATTTTTTCTAAGTATAGGAATGACATTAGATCCTTTAGCCAAGAGTTAGGGGAGGGAGGATTCTTATCCTTCCAATGAAGTAAAATGCGTCTGCGGGCTACCAAAGATGCAAAAGCGATAGAATTGTTTTCCCTGTTGGTGAAGTGTGTGAAATCTTCAGGCACACCAAAGATGGAGGTTAAAGGGCTCAAAAGCACCGGTTTGTTTAGAGCTTCTGAAAAAGTATTGTAAAAAGAGGACCAAAATGAGCTCAATCTTGGACAGGAAAAAAAACGTGTGTATGACTGGCTGGTGACAGAGAGCATCTGTCACATGTATCACTTGTATTAAAAAGTTTTTTAAGTTTGGCTTTGGAAAAATGTATCCTGTGTAGAACCTTAAACTGAATTAATGTCAGATTGGCACAAGAAGAGGTGGAGTTAACCCTGTCAAGGGCCCTTTGCCACCATTCGTCTGACAAGGTATCACCTAGCTCCTTTTCCCATGAATTCCTAATTGCCAGAGGGGATGATAGTGATGACAAAATTAATTTTACCACAATTGAAATGAACCCATGGACTGCAGGAAGAGACAGAATTGCATCAATGAGAGTACGAGGTGGTTTGTGGGGGAAGTTAGGAAAATTACAAGCAAAATCTCTGGTTTGAAAATATCTAAATAAATGAGCTTGTGGAAAGGCAAATTTAGTTCGCAAGTCATCAAAGGAAATAAAAATGTCCTTATCAAAAAGTTGATCAAACTTCACCAGCCCTTTCTCTTTCCACAGAGTGTAAGTTGAGTCAAGTGCCGGGGGTGTAAATAAATGGTTTTCACAGATGGGCATTAATGTAGAAAGGGAGGTGATTTTGAAGTGCTGTTTAAACTGTTTCAGGATTTTAATAGTAGACAAAACAATTGGGTTGGAGGTGACTTTAGAAGGTTGTGCATTTAGAGGAGCACATATTAAGGCTGATAAAGAAATGGAGTTACATGAGTAGGCTTCCATCTGACACCAATCTGTACTGGGGGAGTTATACCAGGTATAGATTTTTTGCAAATTGGCTGCCCAATAGTATGCCCTGAAATCCGGCAGAGCAAGGCCACCCTCATCCTTGGTTCTTTGCAAAATTGAGTATTTTGCCCTTGGATTCTTTCCCGCCCAAATGAAATGTGAAATAATCTTATCCAATTCCTTGAAAAATGCTTTGGGCAGGTATATAGGTAAACACTGAAAAAGAAATAAAAATTTTGGTAGGACATGAATTTTAACAGAATTGATTCTACCTATAAGCGACAACTTGGAGGACATTCCAGCGTAGTAGATCTGATTTAACCTTTTTAACCAGTTCCACAATGTTATGTTCATACAGCAAAGGGAGACTATTCAAGATATTAATGCCTAAATATTGAAAACTAGAAGAGGCTAAGCGGAAATGGTAGTGCTTGAGCCGGGATCCGTTTTGCTGCGTTGTTAAGGGGGAAGCATTCACTTTTATTAATGTTCAATTTATAACCAGAAAAGGAACCAAATGTGTGTAAAATGTCCAGAATCTTGTTGGTGCAGACAGTGGGATTTGAGACATAGAGTAAGAGGTCATCAGCATAAAGTGATACTCTGTGCTCAGTCCCATTCCTATAGACACCGGTAAAAAGCGGTGAACTCCTAAGGGCAACGGAAAGTGGTTCAATCGCAGTGGCGAACAACAATGGTGATAGCGGACATCCTTGGCGGCAGCCGTGTGTTAAAGGAAAGAAGTCGGACCGTGTTGAATTAGTTCTTACACTAGCAATTGGGGCGCTGTATAGCAGTTTAATCCACGAGATAAAATTTTGACCGAAACCGAACCTATATAAAACTGAAAATAAATAATTCCACTCCACCCTATCAAAAGCCTTTTCCGCATCCATAGAAATGACCATTTCAGGGTCTTGCGATTCAGGTTTCGACAGTATTATATTGAGCAGATGGCATATATTTGAGGATAGCTGCCTGCCCCTTATAAAACCAGTCTGGTCTTTTGAGATGATGCTTAGTAGGCAGGGGTCGAGGCGGCTGGCGAGGGTCTTAGCCAACAGCTTAATGTCACTGTTGAGCAAACTGACAGGACGCCAGCTGCTGCAATCTTCAAGGTCCTTATTTTTCTTTGGGATAAGTGATATTGACGCTTGAGTCAAGGACAGAGGAAGGGTGCCGAGTTCAAAGGAGTCATTAAACATGTCCAATAACAGGGGAGCGAGTTGATCAGAAAATTTCTGGTAAAATTCGGATGGGAAGCTATCTGAGCCTGGTGCCTTGCCGCTTTGCATTAATTTAAGACTGGCTTTCACCTCTTCCAAGCAAAGAGGAGCATCTAGAGTATTTTTGGAATTAGTATCAACTGAAGGGAAAACTAAGTTATCTAAGAATTTGTTCATTGAGGTAGTGTCTGATGAGGATTCTGATTTATATAAATCAGAATAATATGAAGTGAAAATATTATTTATCTCGGTTGGGTCTGTAACTAAAGTTTGGGGGTTTTTATGAATTTGTGTGATGAATTGGGAGGAGGATTGATGTTTTAGTTGCCGTGCTAGTAACCGACTAGCCTTGTTTCCATATTCATAGTAAGTGCCTTTTGTACGCCTTAAAAGAAACTCCACTTTGTTTGTGGAAATGAGGTCAAATTCAGTGTGTAATTTAAGTCTCTCCATCTGGAGAGTGGGATTGGCTGAAGTGGAGTGTTGTCTGTCAATTTGAAGAATTGCCTCCATCAGTTCAAGTTGTCTTTGTTTTTCCCCCTTTCGTATCCTGGCGCTATATGAGAGAATCTCTCCACGTATTACTACCTTGAGAGTTTCCCACAGGAGAGAAGGTGATGTAGAGACAGATTTGTTAATTTCGAGAAAGTGTGAAATCTTGTCAGAGATAAATTCACAAAATTTTTCGGATGATAATAGCCCAGTATTTAATCTCCAGGTTGAGTGGCTTTTAGTTTTAGGGACTAGTTCCAAGTCTAATAAGAGGGGGGCATGATCTGAAATAACTATCGATGAGTATTCACATTGTTTCACTGAGGGTAATAAAATCTTATCAAGGAAAAAGTAATCTATTCGAGAGTATGTTTGATGAACCTGGGAATAAAATGAAAACTCTTTTGCTGTCGGGTGGTAAAAACGCCACACATCCACACTGCCAATTTGATCTGTGAATGCAGACAAACATTTAGCTGCTTTGGATTGAGTTAATTTTCTTGAGCACGATCTGTCGAGTATGGGATTGACAGATAAGTTAAGATCCCCCCCAAAGATGAGGTGATGTGTATCTAGGCACGGAATGGATGAGAATAGGGAAGTCATAAAATTAGGACAGTCCCAGTTGGGGGCATAAACACAAACCATAATAACAGGAGTTTGGAACAGCACACCAACAACAATAATATAACGGCCATTGGGATCAGATATGACCTGTTCTGATGAGAACTGTACTCGCTTGTGCAATAAAATAGCTGTGCCTCTTGAGCGACTGTTGAAGTTGGAATGAAAAACTTGTCCAACCCAGGGTTTTCGTAGTCTGGTGTGGTCGCATAGATGAAGGTGGGTTTCTTGGAGAAACGCAATGTCTGTTTTCAAACTCTTAAGGTGTGAAAGTACTTTTGTCCTTTTAATAGGTCCACCAAGTCCCCTGACGTTCCAACTTGTGAGTCTGATGGTTCGTAGCATGTCCTTCTGGCTTAAGTCAGCCATAGAATCAATGAAAAAAAAACATCAATCCTCTAATTGCTCTGATGAGGTGGTGCCTTAGCCGAGTTAGCTTAGTAACAGAATGCAAGGTAGCAACAACATATACAGTGCCATCATGAGAGTCCAAGTGAAAAAAAGAACACTCCTCTTCCAAAAATAAGCGAAAAAAGAAAAAGTCCCAAACACAACAAATGCAGATGTCCTTAATGACACCTTCAGGTTCAAAACATGCTTACACACTTGTCCTAACCTCATCTTTAACATGATGAGCATGCAGGAACTACTACCTAACACAACCGATTGACTGATAGGAGCTTGCTTCCTTTTCAACTGTGAAAAAGTGTACACCTCTGATATTTTTGATTTGGCAATGTAGAAACCTTGGTGTACCAGTTTTTAAAGAAAAATAAAATAACAGTAATAATAACAATAACAATAATAATAATAATTGAATCTTACATATTAGGAGCTTAGTTTTAAGTTCAAAATCTCAGCAGGAAAAGCCTGCCTATTCATCTTTAATATTCATTTGACTTCACACAGACATCTCCTCAACAAAAATCAGCCTTGATCTCAACAAGGGTAAATTACAATGAGACGCCGTAGGCTTATCAGGCCGTCTGGTCAGCCCACAATTTCAGTCCAGTTTTCAGAGAGCATCAAAAAAGTTAAAGGAGATGTGTAAAGAGACGTCATGTTTTCACTTACTGCTGAGATCATGGTAGAAACGCTCCGCTTCATCCGCGGAGTCAAATATGCGAGACTGCCCGTTAACAGTGACCCGTAACCGCACCGGGTAGATCAGATCGAAATGTATCCCATCCTTATAAAGGAGAGACTTCACTTTGTTGAATGATGCCCGTTTCTTGGCGAGTGAGGTGCTGAAATCCTCAAAGATCCTTATGGGATAACCCTGGTATGAGATGCTCCGTGTTTTCTTTGCCCAAAGCAGCACTCGCTCTTTCTGGATGTACCTGTGAAAGCGAACAAGAATGGGCCAGGATCCCTGTGCCGGTTTCGGCCCCAGACTGCGGTGAGCTCGGTCCAGTTCAAAGTTAGTATCCAGCAAAGCGTCTCCAGTCACCTCCCTGAACAGCGTAGACATAAAGAGCTGAGCATCGGTCCCTTCCACTTCCTTGGGGATGCCAATCACACGGAGATTCTGCCGTTTGGATCGTGAAACCAAATCCTCAACAGCCAGCTGCAGCTTTTCGTTCATCTGAGTGGTGGTCTCCACCTTGGATTTCAGTGTGGCCACTTCGTGCTGCAGAGTCGTCAGGTCATCTGAGTGGGAAGTGAGGGCTATTTTCATTGCGGAGATGGTAGCTGTATGTGAGGCTACGGTATCGGCGATCTTTTGGAGAGTTGCTTGGATAGGAGCCATGGCAGTATTCAGGGAGGTGGTGAGTTCACCTGTTACATCTTTGCGGAGTTTCTCGAGTTCACTGATGAGCATGTCCAATGTTAGCGGTTGGGCTCCACCTGTTGTTACACTGCCAGCGTTTGCCTTGCTAGCTTCTTTATCGTGCGTGCTGAAGTGTTGAGTCAGCTGGGGCTGGCTCTTGCCGCGGATCCCGTGGGATTTACTCATTTCAGCTCCAAAAAATGTTACGTTGCCAAAATAATTCAAAAAGTCTGAGTGTAGATATGTTAAAGTTACAAATGGTCAGGGAGCAAGCCCCAGGCATGTGGTCACTCCGCCGCCATTACCCGGAAGTCTATTGTTAGGTTTTTTGCCAGAAAGACAAGTCTGTCCACAGCATCTGACTTTAAAGCTGCCCTGTGGCAGGTAACAATATTTGCCAGCTGTGCTAAAAGCTCTCTCTGAGGGCGAGCTGGTGGCAGGGATGCAAAGGTACCACTTTGCCAGAAGGCTCACTCTGGGATATGCTGTGCAGTGGGTCTTCCACCATTCCAGGGGATTGGTTTCACTGTCTGCATTTGGAGCTTGCAGGTAACTGTTCAATTCAGCCTCAACAGCCTGCTGGTCTGTTAGACCAGAAGTAGCAACTGGCCTTTTGAAAAAGCTGCCAAGTGTCTTTTTCTGCATTATGACTGGTGCAGTTGAAGTTGACGCTTCTGATGGAGTAGTAGGGCTAGACTGTGAGGTCCTCCATTCATCCAGTATCTGAGAGACAGCGTTGGCCCCCACAGCATCTATTTTGTCAGCCTGGATGTAATGGGTCTTGAAGCGAGGATCAACGAGGGTCGCCATGCTCAGGAGGTCATCAGTGGCAGCATCATTGAATTTCTCATTCAAATAGGTAATGACAGCAGTCTTGATGGCCTTGGTAAGCTCTGTGTCATCATCTTCTGGCCTTAAGACTTCCTCATTGAAGAGCTGGAGGACAGGTTTCACACAAGAGACACTGACTTATGTTTCGCCAGAAAGGGCGTCAGTGAAGTCCGCAAGTGGATTTACGGCCTTGTGGACAGACTCCAATACCTCAATATCCTGCCATGTGGGAGTGAGGTGCCTGCTTTTTCTGTCAGCAGATAACACCTTCGCAATAGCCTTCTCCTGCTCCAGTACTCGTGCTATCATGGCATGACGGGACCCCCACCTGGTAGGAGATTCTGTGATCAACCTATGTTTAGGGAGCTTGAGGTCATCTTGAGCAGTTGCTAGTGCTCTTCTCTTTTTCCATGAGTAAGAAAAAGCACCGACCACTTTCTTGCACACACTGACAGCCCTGTCAATTCTCCGGTCATTCATACTGCCCTCTAAAGATAAAAAAAAAAAAGAAAGAAATCAATCAGTTTAGAAGCCCTCAATATAATAATTTGAAATACTGTCATTACTTTTTGCAAACAATAAGAAGATACATTTGATGCTTGTAACGTTACTGTTTTCCATGTTTGAAGGTCAGCATAACAATATGCAAAACTAACCTACTTGTTTAACATGGGCCTAATAATCATTTTGCTTACAACAGCAACTGTTTTAAGTGACAGCCAAACACTGTGATATAGTATCAGAAAGAATATAAAAATAAAAACACAATATTTTAAAGAAAAAAAATGACAGCTTTTCTGAGATGTGTTCATTTAGGCTACTTACCAATAGCTGTGTTTAGCCGGTGACCGAAGCACTGCAGGCGAGTCCAGCCTTTAAGAGCAACAGCCTTGACAATGTTTGCTCCGTTGTCTGTAGTGATGCACACCTGCCAGTCTTCACTTAGGCCCCCAAGATTCCAGCGCATCCTCCATTCCCTGACAAATTATTTCGGCTGTATGGTCCTCCGGAAAATACACCATCTGCAAGCATGTGTTTTGAAGAGCCCACTCCTCATCAATGTAATGGATCGTGAGACTCAAATATGGCTCAGATGTGCGACTGGACCAAAGGTCAGAGGTAGTTGCAAGGTATTTGATATCTTGGAGCTGAGTTTCCAACTTCATACGGCATTTATCATAAAGCCGTGGAATGGCAGTTTGTGAAAAGTATTTTCTGCCAGGGATTTCGTACCTCTGGTCCATCACGTTTAGTAAGTACTTAAATCCAATTCACTCAACTGTTGACAGAGGCATCACGTCTTTTGCTATGCAAAAAGACACAGCGTAGGTAATGGCTTTGTTCCTTTTCGAATGTTTCTCATAAGGTGTAATGGCCGCAAAAGATGACACAATTGACTGTTGTTGCGGTTTTGGTCCTGTGGCTACACTGCTGGTAACAGGCCTACTTATGTGCCAAACGTACAGGCTGAGCTCGCATTCTCGTGCTATCTGAGTAGTCACTTGGATGGTATTTTTTCAAGTGATTAAAAAGGTTCGTTGTATTCCCAGTCTTAGAAGGCACCAGTCGCCGACATGTCTTACATACCAGCTTCATCTGCTGCTTGTCGCTTTAGCCATAACCAAACCATCGCCACACCACTGACGTCGTGTAACCTTTTTTGTCAACAATGACCTCAGCTTCGGAGGATAACTCCAAGTCACTGCTTTCAGTTCCACCTTTGGCCATTCTGCTGAATGGCAAACAGCAGTACAACCCTGTTTTCAAAAAAAGTTTTAGCCTACCTTCTGTGGTAAGGTCATGTTAGCTCGCAGCAGTGCAGGGAAGGTGGATTGTGATTGGCAGTTGTCGTGCACCATTCCGCCGCATGTAATGCACATGATCGAGTAAATATGCCCACAGCTGATCACCATGATTGAACTGAATTTAATCACGATCACTAATCGTGATCGTATAATCGCCCAGTCCCAGATTACATGCACTTAATTGAAGAATATGGACATGCACTGTATTGTGTTTTGTTTTTTTTAATAAACTCAGATCAGATGAAGACTTTGTTTTGGTTGAGTTGGGTTTTTTGTAAGTTTTTTTTTTTTATCAGTCTTTCATCATAATGATTATCGGCATGTCCAGGTTTGCTTGTTGTGCTCCAAGTGAAGATCAGAAGAATGTCATGGTACATGAGGTGGATGGGAAACCGTGTTTCAGGACCTGTAAGGACATCAGTCAGGGAACAGAGCTCCTGGTCTGGCCAGAAGTTCAGAAAATTCTCCATGAACCTTTGAAGAATAAGGTAGTGACGATAACAGAAGAACTCTCCAATCAGGAAGTGCCACAGAGGGCAAGAGAGGATGAGTCACTAAAGCCTGGTCATGTAAAGCAAGGCTTTGAGGGCGAAGGTATGTAGATGCATGCTATTTAATTAAAAAGTATTTTTTAAATGTATGAATAAAATGTAATAAAATTTAATTGGAAGTTTGCGATGAAATGAAACTACTACCTCTGTTCTCAGCTTCCTAACAGGTTAAAAAAATTAAAGAAAAGGAACAACATGATCCCTTACAAAATAAACAGTTGTGATCAGAAGTTTCCATACACAGACATGAATATCATAGCAATATTGGGCTTTTGACAATTTTGTTGAACTTGTTCTGGAGCAGAATAAATAACAGCAGTACAACCCTGTTTTCAAAAAAAGTCAGGATGCTGTGTAAAATGTAAATAACAGAAGGCTATGATTTCAGAAATCATGGAAACCCTATATTTTGTTGAAAATAGTACAAAGACAATTTCTCAAATGTTTAAACTGAGAAATTTTATTGTTTTTTTGAAAAATATATGCTCATTTTGAATTTGATGCCGGAACAGGGGTATGTTTACCACTGTGTTGCATCACCTCTACTTTAAACAACACTCTGTCAATGTTTGGGAACTGAGAAGGCCAGTTGCTGTAGATTTGAAAATGAAATCAAGTTTGCAGATGACACCACAGTGATAGGCCTCATCAAGGACAACGATGAGTCAGCCTACAGGGAGGAGGTGGACCGCCTGGCTGTGTGGTGCAGCAAGAACAACCTGCTGCTCAACACCAATAAGACCAAGCAGCTCATCATGGAGTTCAGGAGGAATGCTAACAGACACACACCCATCCACATCAACAGTGCAGCAATGGAGCGCGTGACCAGCTTCAAACTCCTGGGGATCCACATCTCGCAGGACCTCACCTGGACAACCAACTGCCCCAACCTGGTCAAGAAGGCTCACCAGCGTCTCTTTTTCTTGAGGACTCTGAAGAAAAACCACCTCTCTTTAGACATCCTGGTGAACTTCTACTGCTGTACTATCGAGAGCATCCTAACCAACTGTATTACAGACTGGTATGGGAACTGCTCTGTCTCGGACCGGAAGGCACTGCAGAGGGTGGTGAAAAATCGCCCAGCCTGTCACGGGAGCCTCATTTCCTGCTATTGAGGACATCTACAGGAAGCGATATCTCAGGAGAGCCATAAACAAAGATTCTTGTCACCCAGCACACAAATTGCTCACTCTCCTGCCCTCTGGAAAGCGCTACAGGAGCATTCGGACCAAAACCACCAGATTCAGGAATAGTTTTTTCCTTCAGCTGTCTCACTGCTGAACTCCGCCCCCCCTCCCCCCAACAAACTGAATTGACTTCACTGCACTATCACTATTTGCACTACTGTTTATTCATACCAAGTTTTGTATATTGCAAACATCTATACCATATCATACCATTGCACTTATACATACTGTAAATATCCATCATATCATAATACCATTCCCAGCAAAAGTGAAAGGTAAGATGTATAAGAAAGTAGTGAGACCAGCTGTGATGTACAGATTGGAGACCGTACCCTTAACGAAGAGACAGGAGACAAAGTTTGGAGGTGGCGGAGTTGAGGATGTTAAGGTTTGCGATGGGAGGTTGGACAGGATAAGGAACGAGCACATCAGAGGG
>JANZLB010000010.1:9255159-9265320 GCA_026167865.1 Notarius quadriscutis
GTACTTTTATAACAAGGTATACCCAAATTAATTTGAAGTATATTGAAAGATTACGAGTAATCGTCTTTCTATGAGTGTTGATAAAGTAAAACAATCAAAATGTAACATATTTGCACATAAGAAATGATATACTTTTATATAGTAATGACAAAGAATCAGGATAAATTGACTTACAATATCACATTATACCCTTTTTTAATTTAATGCACAATAACGTTCATGTCACACCATATGACAATTTTAATCACTAAGTCCGTAAACTAGTGAATAAATGTAAATTTCAGGACAAAATCTGCAAGACCACATATATATATTTGGAAATATAAGAGTTGGTAGAATATAATCCAATGAATTCCATGACTTAAATTTGAGATTTAGAAAAAAAAACTTTTTTTTGGCCAAACATGTCAACCACCCATACAGTCATTCCCTCACCGGCCTCTCTTTGTTCTCTCTTGGGATAATAATAAGATTTAAAAAAATCTAAACTTGTTACATCATGAAACTGTAAAGAAGTGTAAACCCCTCTGTCCTGAAGACGCCAGAAAAGTAAATTTACAGCTTCACCTCTGACTGATACACAGCGCTGACACTGGAGACTCCTTCCAGAAACGTTACAGAGATCTCTCGTCTGTTAATGTGAAGCATCCACCACCACACAAGCGAATGAGCTGTTACTATAGAAAGGATAACATATCAGAATGAGAGCATTAATATAGATATATCTGCTGTTGTAGAGAAGTAATCAACCCCTTCTGACCAATCAGAGTCCAGAACTCAGCTGCACCGTGGTGTAAATCTAGAACCAACAAAGCTATAATAATAATAATAATAATAATAATAATAATAATAATAATCATCATCATCATCATCATCATCATCTCTGCATTTTTACTGTATTAATATGTATATTCTACTCCAACATTACAACGTTTAATTTTCAGCATTATGAATATAAAGTTTAAAACAGATCATGGAGTGAAATTAGAGAAGGGAAGAAGTGAATACGGATTTCCCCCGAGTGAAATAAAGTTAGAATTCATAACGTTTGTTCCTGTTTGTATCTAAGCAGCCAAATCCTCTAATGAGAGATGTTTATCTCCTTCATTAGACTAAAGGGGTTTATTATTCTCACTACACACTGTTCGAGTATCAGTCATCCCCAGGAGGAAGCGGTTTTTAGGTTAAACCCTTTTCAGACATCAATAATTTAAAATACATAACCAGCTCCTTTAGTTTACTGAAAAGCTCACGCGTGTTTTCCTCAATATCGCTTTCATTAACAAGTAAATGTTTGTCCATGTGTAGAAATAAAAAAAACAAGCAAAACATTTGTATATTTTTGACCTAAAAAAACCCCACTGACTTACTGAAACACATTCTGATATAAATGTATACAATTAGACTGTATATATGTATATATAAAATATTAAATGCAATAAATAATATTTTACGACATTGTCCTGTTTATGTCATGTGTTCTGTGCATTATGGTGGAATTTCTAATAATGTACTAACACAATATTATACCAGAAATCTTTTTTTTAATTACTGAGTGTGAGTTGAACATTCAGAATATCATTTGTGGAACAAAAGATGGAAATATTTTTGACATGATATAAATATATGCAGTTGGGACAATTTACCTTTTGGAGTTAAACAGTATGTGATTTATATAGTATAATACCTCTATAATTCTAATAATGTTAATATTTACTTATTTTATATTTGAATAATATTTTCAATAACACCTTTAGATTGTTCACTGAGGATCCTATGGATTCTAGTACAAAATTATGAGGGTTATTGATTTGTTGTTTAAAATGTTGGACTTTGTGTAAAATGTTTGTAAAACTATGTCAGAGAGGAAAAGAATTAAAGATAATGATTTGTGTTAAATGACAGTAATGTGGCCTGGAGATGATTTACAGCTTATATTCTCCTAAAAACTGTGTGTCCGTAGGAGAGTATGTATGAAAGGATCAATCTGTTATGTTATTCAGAGCAAAGAGGAAAAGGAAATGGGAATTTATTTGAATTTTATAATAAAATAAATTAAATGGATTTGTTTAAAAACCAAACGCACCAATGTTCCAATTTACAAAACACATATTTAACCAACAAGCCACTGAAAATATTTAATTGTTTAATGTAATGTCTAATTGTTGCAAACTGAACATTTTGATAAGAAAAAAAAAATCAAATAAAGTCAATAAACGTCAGAACAGAGGGATGGGGGGGACATATTTTCTAATTGCCAGATGCAGTTTTAACAGGAGACTCTCCTTCCTAATTAGACCCTAGACAGAGAGAGATGGGTTAATTACTCCAGTTGCGTGCACACACACACACGCACACACGCACAGAGTGAGAGAGAGAGAGAGAGAGAGAGAGAGAGAGACAGAGAAAGCCCCATGAGTCTTCATGTCTCACTGAAAGAGATGTTTAATGAAGTGCTAAACAGGTAGAACAGCCAGAAGCAAACACACAGACAGTGTGAACACGTGTATACAGTATACACACACACACACACACACAATTTTTTTTTTCCAATTCACACATTTCTTTAGTGTTCAAAAAATCAGTTTTACAAAATTTTGTCCTGCAGGTGTGACCTGGTGTTGGGCAAGTGTTCATTCACCACATGTTTGACAATTATTAGTTGAATTGTGTTGAATGAGATTCAGAATTGAAAAGCAAATTGTAACTCCACTTGAAAGGAGTGAAAATATGTAAAGTGTTGTTGCACAAGAAAAACATTAAAATCAAATGTGAACATTATTTTTGTTAATGTGTGGATAAAAACAAATACATAATTTAAGCACACTGTTAACAATAAACAGTGAGGGGATAACAAAAGATGGGAAAGAGTAGAGCTGACATCAGGTCTGTGTCAGGGCTCTGTCATGACTGAATCATTAATGTGTCAGGACTGTATCAGGAATATCAGGTATGTGAAAGGACTGTATCAGGTTTGTGTCAGGACTGTATCAAGTTTGTGTCGGGACTGTATCAGGTTTGTGTCAAGACTGTATCAGTACTATCAGGTTTGTGTCAGGGCTGTGACAAGACTGTATCAGGACTATGACAGGTCTGTGTCAGGACAGGATCAGGACTATCAGGTATGTGACAGAACGGTGTCAGGTCGGTATCAGGAATATCAGGTATGTGAAAGGAGTGCATTAGGTTTGTCAGGACTGTATCAGGTTTGTGTCAGGACTGTATCAGGACTATCAGTTTGTGTCAGGACTGTGACAGGATTGTATCAGGTTTGTGGCAGGACTGCCAGGTTTGTGTCAGGGCTGTAGCAGGACTGTATAAGATATGTGTCAAGACTGTATCAGGACCATCAGGTTTGTGTAAGGACTGTGGCAGGACTGTATCATGTTTGTGTCAAGACTGTAAAAGGACTATTACATTTGTGTCAGGACTGTATCAGGACTATCAGGTTTGTGGCAGGACTATATCACGTTTGTGTCAGGACTGTATCAGGACTATCAGTTAGTGTCAGGACTGTGACAGGATTGTATCAGCTTTGTGTCAGGACTGTATCAGGTATGTGTCAGGACCGTGGCAGGAGTGTGTCAGGACTGTATCAGGACTATCAGGTTTGTGTCAGGATTGTATCAGGTTTGTGTCAGGACTGTGGCCGGACTAGCAGCTTTGTGTCAGGACTGTGACAGGACTGTATTGTGTCAGGACTGTATCAGGTTTGTGTCAGGACTGTATCAGGAATATCAGGTTTGTGTCAGGACTGTGACAGGTCTGTGTCAGGACAGAATCAGGACTAGCAGGTATGTGACAGAATGTTATCAGGTCTGTGTCAGGTCGGTATCAGGAATATCAGGAATGGAGTGCATCAGGAGAATATCAGCGAAAGGAGTGCATCAGGTTTGTCAGGACTGTATCAGGTTTGTGTCAGCACTGTATCAGGACTATAAGTTTGTGTCAGGACTGTGACAGGACTGTCTCAGCTTTGTGACAGGACTGTATCAGCTTTGTGTCAGGACTGTATCAGGTTTGTGTCAGGACTGTGGTAGGACTGTCAGGTTTGTGTCAGGACTGTAGCAGTACTGTATAAGGTTTGTGTCAGGACTGTATCAGGACTAACAGGTTTGTGTCAGGACAGTGACAGGACTGTATCAGGTTTGTGACAGGATTGTATCAGGTTTGTGTCAGGACTGTATCAGGACTATGAGGTTTGTGTCAGGACTGTGAAGGGATTGTATCAGGTTTGTGTCAGGACTGTATCAGGTTTGTGTCAGGACTGTGGCAGGACTATCAGGTTTGTGTCAGGACTGTGACAGGACTATATCAGGTTTGTGACAGAACTGTATAAGAACTCTATTAGGTTTGTGTCAGGACTGTGTCAGGACTAACAGGTTTGTGTAAGGACTGTATCAGGACTATCAGTTTGTGTGGATTGTGACAGCATTGTATCAGCTTTGTGACAGGAATGTATCACTACGAACAATTCCGTTTTGGATTGTGGAAGGACTGTATCACGTTTGTGTCATGCCTGTATCAGGACCATCAGGTTTGTGTCAGGACTGTATCAGGTTTGTGGCAGGACTGTGACAGGAATGTATCAGGTAGTGTCAGGACTGTATCAGGTTTGTTTTAGGACTGTATCAGGACAGTATCAGGTTTGTGTCAGGACTGTGACATGACTGTGTCAGGTTTGTGTCAGGACTGTCAGGTTTGTGTCAGGACTGTGACTAGACTGTATTAGGGTTTGGCAGGACTGTATCGGGACTGTGAGCTTTGTGTCAGGACTGCGACATGACTGGATCAGTTTTGTGTCAGGACTCTGACAGGACTGTATCAGGTTTGTGTCAGGACTGTATTAGGACAGTATCAGGTTTGTGTCAGGACTGTATCAGGTTTGTGTCAGGACTGTATCAGGACAGTATCTGGTTTGTGTCAGGATTGTGTCAGGACTGTCAGGTTTATATCAGGACTGTGACAAGACTGTATCAGGTTTGCGTCAGGACTGTGACATGTTTGTGTCAGGACTGTATCAGGTTTGTGTCAAGACTACGACATGACTGTATCAGGTTTGTATCAGGACTGTATCAGGTTTGTGTCAGGAGTGTGCCAGGACTGTCAGGTTTATATCAGGACTGTGACAAGACTGTATCAGGTTTGCGTCAGGACTGTGACGTGTCTGTGTCAGGTTTGTGTCAGGACTGTATCAGGTTTGTGTCAAGACTACGACATGACTGTATCAGGTTTGTGTCAGGACTGTATCAGGTTTGTGTCAGGAGTGTGCCAGGACTGGTTCAGGTTTGTGTCAGGACTACAACATGACTGGATCAGGTTTGTGTCAGGACTGGATCAGGTTTGTGTCAGGACTACAACATGACTGGATCACGTTTGTGTCAGGGCTGTATCAGGACTATCAGGTCTGTGTCAGGACTGTATCAGGACAATCAGAATTGTGTCAGGACTGTGACAGAATTGTATCAGGACAGTGAAAGGACAGTATCAGGTTTGGATGAGGACTGTATCAGGTTTGTGTCAGAACTCTATTAGGACAATAAGGTTTTTGTCAGGACTATGACAGGACTGTCTCAAGTTTGTGTCAGGACTGTATCAGGTTTGTGGCAGGACTGAGTCAGGACTGAATCAGGACTATCAGGTTTGTGTCAGGACTATATCAGTTCTGTATCACGTTTGTGTCAGGACTGTATCAGGACTATCAGGTTTGTGTCAGGACTGTATCAGGACTGTTTCAGTTTTGTGTCAGGACTGTATCAGGACAATCAGGATTGTGTCAGGACTGTGACAGGATTGTATCAGGACAGTGAAAGGACAGTATCAGGTTTGGGTGAGGACTGTATTAGGTTTGTGTCAGAACTCTATCAGGACTATATAAGGTTTGTGGCAGGACTGTGGCAGGACTATCAGGTTTGTGTCAGGACTGTGTCAGGACTGAATCAGGACTATCAGGTTTGTGTCAGGACTGTGACAAGACTGTATCAGCTTTGTGTCAGGACTGTATTAGTTTTGTCTCAGGAAAATCAGGTTTGTGTCAGGACTGTGGCAGGACTGTATTAGGTTTGTGTCAGGACTCTAGCAGGAGTATCAGGTTTGTGTAAGGACTGTGACAGGACTGTATCAACTTTGTGTCATGACTGTATTAGTTTTGTATCAGAACTATCAGGTTTGTGTCAGGACTGTGGAAGGACTGTATCAGGTTTGTGTCAGGACTGTATCAGGACTATCAGGTTTGTGTAAGGACTTTGACACGACTGTATCAGGTTTTGGCAGGACTGTATCAGGAGTATGAGGTTTGTTTCAGGACTGCGACATGACTGGATCAGGTTTGTGTCAGGACTGTATCAAGTTTGTGTTCAGGACTGTATCCCGTTTGTGTCAGGACTGTGTCAGGACTATCAGGTTTGTGCCAGGACTGTATCAGGACTGTTTCAGTTTTGTGTCAGGACTGTATCAGGACAATCAGGATTGTGGCAGGACTGTATTAGGACTATCAGATTGTGGCAGGACTATGACACCATTGCATCAGCTTTGTGCATCAGCTCTCAGGACTATAAGGTTTTTATCAGGACTGTGAAAGGACTGTATCAATTTTGTGTCAGGAGTGTGATAGGACTGTATCAGGTTTGGGACAGGATTGTATTAATTTTGTACCATTAGTATCACGTCTTTGTCAGGACTGTGGAAGGACAATCATGTTTGTGTCAGGAGTATCAGGTTTGTGTCAGGACTGTATCAGGTTTGTGTCAGGACTGTTTCAGGACTATCAGTTTTGTGTCAGGACTGTATCAGGACTATCAGATTGTGTCAGGACTGTGAATAGACTGTATTGGGTTTGTGTCAGGACTGAATCAGGACTATCAGGTTTGTGTCAGGACTGTATTAGGACAATCAGATTGTGGCAGGAATGTGACACCATTCCATCAGCTTTGTGTCAGGACTGTATTTGTTTTGTCTCAGGACAATCAGTTTTGTGTCAGGACTGTGATAGGACGGTGTCAGGTTTGTGACAGGATTGTATCTGGACTAAGCTTTGTGTCAGGACTGTGGCAGAATTGTATCAGGTTTGTGTCAGGACTGTATCAGGACTATCAGATTGTGTCAGTACTATGGTAGGACTGTATTAGGTTGGTGTCAGGACTCTATCAGGACTATCAGGTTTGTGTAAGGTCTGTGACAGGACTGTATCAGCTTTGTGTCAAGACTGTATTAGTTTTGTATCAGGACTATCAGGTCTGTGTAAGGACTGTGTAAGGACTGTATCAGGTTTGTGTCAGGACTGTATCAGGACAATCAGGTTTGTGTAAGGACTGTGACACGACTGTATCAGGACTATCAGGTTTGTGTTAGGACTGTGACAGGACTGTGTCATGTTTTTGTAAGTTCTGTGACAGGATTGTATCAGGACAGTTAAAGGACAGTATCAGGTTTGTGTGATGACTATCAGGTTTGTGTGAGAACTGTATCAGGACTATCAGGTTTGTCTCAGGACTATGACACAACTGTATCAGTTTTGTATCAGGACTGTATCAGGTTTGTGTCAGGACTGTGACAGTACTTTCTCAGGTTTGTGTCAGGACTGTATCAGGACTATAAGGTTTGTCAGGACTGTGTCAGGACTGTATCTGGACTATCAGGGTTGTGTCCGGACTGTGGCACAACTGTATCTGTTTTGTGTCAGGTTTGTGTCAGGACTATCAGGTTTGTATCAGGACTATCAGGTTTGTGTCAGGACTGTGACATGACTGTATCAGGTTTTCGCAAGACTGTATCACGACTATGAGGTTTGTGTCAGGACTGCAACATGACTGGATCAGGTTTGTGTCAGGACTGCAACATGACTGGATCAGGTTTGTGTCAGGACTGTGACAGGACTTTTTCAGGTTTGTGTCAGGACTTTGTCAGGACTATCAGGTTTGTATCAGGACTGCAACATGACCGGATCAGGTTTGTGTCAGAACTCTGACAGGACTGTATCAGGTTTGGGTCAAGACTGTATCAAGTCTATCAGGTTTGTGTCAGGACTGTGGCAGAACTGGATCTGGTTTGTGGCCGGACCATCAGGTTTCTGTCAGGGCTGTTTCAGGTTTTCGTCAGGACTGTATAAGGTTTGTGTTAGGACTATAGCAGTATCAGGTTTGTGTCAGGACTGTGAAAGGACTGTTTCAGGTTTGGACTGTGTCAGGACTATCAGGTTTGTGTCAGGACTGTATCAGGACTATCAGGTTTGTGTCAGGACTATGAGTTTTGTGTCAAGACTATCAGGTTTGTGTCAGGGCTGTGACAAGACTGTATCAGGTTTGTGTCAGGAGCGTATCAGGACTATGTTTGTCAAAGTGAACTTTATTGTCAATCAGACCATGTAACAGAATTACACAGAGGATTGAAATTGTGTTTTCCCAAACTCCAAATGTGCAGTATTAAAAAAATTGACACACAACTAAACATATAAGTGCACACAGAAATCAACAGATAAGCAAATTAACACAACATATAGACAGACAGTGGGCATACAGTTCCCAGAATATTCACAGTGATCCAGAAATGTTGTCAAGTTTGAGGTAATGTGGTCCAGAATTATAGTTCCAGAAATGTAGTCTGGTGCAGTATGTAGACCAGAAATGTAATCCAAGGTGCAGTATGGTAAAGTGCAGAATAGCAGCATGGAGACAAATAAGTCTTGTACATATGTTTATCTCTACTATAAAGTGAGAACAGGAATTAAGGACGACACAATCCAAACAAAGTAGTTCCATCAGAAGTAGTCGAGAAGTAATCAGATTAAACTTTTAAAGCAATCTAAAAGATTGCATTCCTGATTACGCTTTCAGTCATGTAATTTTTAATCAGTAATCCAGCACTGCTCATTATGCATATTTGTGGGATTTTTAGTTTTATTTTATTTTATTTTTTCAAAGAAGGAGAAAATGAAACTGAAGCCTCGTCACATCCTGTCTTAACTGTCTCATAGGGCTGGATGGTGATTTATTTTCAGCCCCTTTAATTCGGAGGCTCTGGCTGGTGGTAATAGGCCAGCGTACAGGACAAGGTTACCTTGTGTGGCTGCTTATCATGGGGAAAGAGGCCCAGCAGGACGAGGCAATCCTGCATTTTATTATCATTCAAATGAGAACATATAGAGGGCTTCTTTCAGATTGGGCCGAAATAATGGGAGCCATTTATCTTGCTCACGTCGACCTTTCATATCCCATTCATGTCTTATTAGAGATTAGAGGGGCATGCATCATCATCTGGGTGTAATTAAAAAAAAAATATGAATTCAGTCGATTTGGACAAAAGGTGTCAGTGCTACTAATTTTATGCATCTCTCTCTCTCTCTCTCTCTCTCTCTCTCTCTCTCTCTCTTTGTGTGTGAGAATGCTTACTCCTCCTGTGTTGAATTTTCCCACAGTTTTCTTTTAGTGCTGGGAAAAACCCCGGTATCCCGGAGTGACAGCTCCCCTTATCAGGCTCCGGATGTGTTTATGAGACTCTGGTTAAAGCCTAACCTAATCACAACATGCTACATTAATGGGCTCTGCATCCAGTGAGTCAAGGCGTCTCTGTGTCAGTTCATCTATTTTTATGACGGATGGAGGGGAAATGGAGTGGGGGTGGTGTTGGGTGGCTGTAAATATCAAGAACCGGATACAGTAACTGAAGCTTTTTTTTTTTTTTCCAGAAGAAACCTTCATTGTGGACTTGTGTGTTTGTGCGTTTGCTTGTACAAATGGGAATTTCATGGACTGCCATGATTTTTGATTTGACACCAAAGTCTCGAACTATTCATACACTTTGTTGGAATCTGTTACTCCATAATTTGTGCACATTTTCCCGAATAATGGATGTATGGTGGGCGATGACTTCTTACATTACGGAGGTAAATGTGAATGCGATAATGATATACAGCATAATAAACAGTGTATGAAAGCTCGTTTTATGTCAGAATGCTCAAATTAAAAGTTATAAAATTACGCCTGACTGTTGAAATGATTTTTTTTTTGTATTTACCTCAGGGGTTACAAAGGCGTTTCAACAGCTCTGCTTCTCTTGAAGTGAAAGTTGATTTTTTTCTGAGTTCTTCATCCATCTCATCTCATTATCTGTAGCCGCTTTATCCTGTTCTACAGGGTCGCAGGCAAGCTGGAGCCTATCCCAGCT
>JANZLB010000010.1:9483035-9496725 GCA_026167865.1 Notarius quadriscutis
TCCACTAGAGGATAAATACCTGGAACTCCCCACTAGTCAGACAGAACTGAAGAACCCTTTCAGATGAGAGGTGAAACATCTTCAAGGATTTCAAGCAAATCCAGTTGCCTTCTTTAGCGCCTACGGTTTACGATGACCTGGATGACTGAGAACCTTCACAGACATCTTCCCATTCTGATGTTTGAAGTGAATGTTAACTGAAGCTCTTGATTTCTATCTGCATGATTTTCTGCACTGTGCTGCTGTCAAGGGATTAGCTGATTAGAGAACTGCATCAAACAGCAGGTGGATGGATGTTCCTAATAAAGTGGCCATTGAGTGTACAGTTGCACTCAAAATTATGTGCACAAGAATAGGCTACGATTCTAGAAGAGAAGTGTGAAAATAATGACTTTTGGGGGGATTTTTTTTTCTTCTTCTCATTTTCATAATTCCATTTTCATACATTATGTTTGGAGTATTTTGAACTCAACATTATGCTCACAAAGCCATCCCTCTAAACAGGAAAGACTTATTTTCAATCCTGCTTTGGGACTGCAGGGTATTTGCTTTTCATAAACTACTTCATGGTGTATTTTGAGGTATGCTTTGAATCATTCTTCTGTTGTAGAAGCCAGTGTCTTGTTTGGCTAACCCTATCCCTAATGCTGTGTGGAGATTGATTTTTAAACTGGGAGACATTTGTGTTGAGTCTCAGTAGTTCTCAGATGTGTGTCAATACAAGTAAAAAGAAGTCTGATCAAACAAATGCTTGATGCTGATCATACAGTAAAATTCATCCACCCTCTTATAGAAGGGCTTTTTGGATTCTGATTAAATATCATTTTAGCGTATTTCCATCAAGTATGCAGCGTAGCTAGGGTGCTCCATCTTTTTGTCTCTTGAAAGGCGTTATGTCTGAATAATTTTCAGGCTCGCGCTTGTGGAGAAAATCCATTCTTACCATCTCCACTGGTGTCTCAGATATCTCTGTGCAATAACTATAGCTATAACTAAAGATGTTCTCACTTACCCAGTTTAATAGGTACATGTCCATGGATCATATTAAAATCCACTTGCAATTATGTTGGAAATTACAAGATTGATCAGGAAATTTTGACGGGGTGAATGAAATAAACATGAATTACGTAGCAGATTCAAAAGGCAGAATAAAGTTGACCAATTTGGGTGGGCAGAGCAAAATTTGTGTGGGCATTGCTCACCCCTGCCCATTTTGAAATCCAGCTATGCTTGCTACACTTTTGCTTTTAATGCAAAATAGGGAGAACATGCACATTTACCTACAATTTTGCTGTAAACCATGAATGGGGATTGAACCACTGCTCTACAGTTTACAAAATCAGCACCTCACCATTCAGCCCTCATGCTGCAACATGAAATCCTTTGATGACATTCAACCAAAAAAGACAACGTACGAATAAGATGAGGCAGTAACACAGTATTCAGAAGATTATTAACCTTGTTGAGACATGCTCAAGACCTGAAGACACCATTATGAGTCAAAGCTAGCATCACAAAGATACCTGGTGTGATGCTATCAGTTCAAAGAGCTAAGATTTGGGGAGTTGGAAGTCATGGGTTACTGATTAATAACAAATCATGAGCCTAACCTTCTGGTTCATGATGCCATGTAGTGAATGAGTGGAAAAACAACAGCAAAAAGAGAATTTGCTACTTTGGTTTATGAGACTGATTCCTTGCCATGGCCAATTGATACCATGATGCTATGGTCATGTCTCAAAAGAGTCCCAAATTATGACATACAATTGAACAAGATAACAAGGATGACAGAGATAATCTGAGTCTTACCTTTGGGTTCATGATGCCCTCTCTGATACAACAGACTTAATTGAGCCAATTGGCTCCAATGGTGTCAGCATTAGCACCTCATCATCCAACAAAAACATTTTCACAATCCATACAGATCTAGTGAAATAAATCCAAACAATAACCTGTATGCTTAGAAAGAACAACATAACACAGGGTGTCAGTGAACCTGGTACCATGAGGCAGCTGAGACAAGCCTTGCCTTTCAAGTTTGTATGGACGAGCATAAACAGAAAGCAAGAAAAATCTTCTGGTGTGTACGTTGGAACAAAGCCTTTGCCCTATTGGTTTTATATTGAAAGGGGGCAACACACAAGGGCAGGACAGAAGTAATTCATCAGCAGTACCAGACGCTCCTGGGAATGTTGGAGACCTAACAAGGTTGGGATGCCTGACCAGTATTAAGCCAAAACTGGCAAATGGAAATGCATGGGATTGAGCCCTGAAACTCATACATGCACTCTTCCATTAAGTTACATGCCTTACACAAGTGTGATGAGTAATTGTGAAAAGATCACATGGAGCTAGTGAATGAGTGGAAGAGCAACAGCAAAAATCTATTTGCTTCTTGCACTTATGAGACCGAAGCTTTGCAACTTGCCCATCATTCCTCAATAGAGTGAGCCATAATTGAAACTAACCTCCTGATGAATGATCCCCTTTAGAAAATAAGTGGAAAATCAACAGCAATTTTTTTTTTGCTTCTCCCTCAAGAACGTCACTCAAGAAGTGTGCTCATTGCTCACTTGTGTGTGCATGTGTGTGTTCACTGCTTCAGATGGGTTAAATCCAGAGGAGGAATTTCACTGTCTGCTTAAGTCTGTGCTTGAGTGTATGTGTGATAAATAAAGGCTTGGCTTCTTCTTCTTCTAAAACCACAATCCATTCATTGGTTTTTAACTCATACAGCCAATAGGCAATGAGCTTATGCTATCATGTGTTGTCTGTCGTCCATCCATCATCCCTCTGGCGTTGTCTGCATTTCATGAAAATCACTTCTCTCTATATTCTTCATCAATTTTTATTCTTTCAGGAGGAATGTAGGTCTTCCTGGGGTGCATATAGCTTCTCCCCAAATTTGCATAATGTACATATGGTCACCGCGGTAGGTTTTTTCCCCATATCATGTGAAAATGTATGTAACATGCACCAATTAATGCCATTTGTCCCATCAGTATATCATATCTTGTGGAAACCCATTAAAGAGTCAGTTATACTTGAACTTCTAATGAAAAAATGTTTTTTTTTTTAATAGTAAAAATTAATTCTTAATTTACTAAGCTAATTAGAAAAAATGTTTAAGGCAATTGGAAGCTCAGGATTGTTAATAAACTCAGATTTCTAATTGGGGGTCTAGCAGCTAAGCTGCAGGACCCCATTGTGTTTTTTTTTTCAATTGTATTCTTCTTCTTATTATTGTTCAACTTTCTTCCGTAATGGAAGTCTATGGCAACCTATAGAACCGTATGGTAAAAAGTTGTGAAATTTTGCACACACATTGGGGATGGCACCCTGATTAATTTGACCAAGTTTCATGTATGCAAGTCAAGCGGTCTAGCGCCACCAATGGATCAAATTTGGAGTTGCGTCCATGAGTGTAACTTTTGAACCGTATGCCCGATTTTCAAAAATCAGGTACCGTTGGAATCCTTGGGTCAAGCCGAGTTCAACGCACCCTATGACGTCATTTTCCGCCATATTGGATTTTCCGCCATTTTGGATTTTGTTGAAAGTGAAACAAAATTTTCAGCGGTCGCAAATTTAGCCCGATTGTCATGAAAATTGGAACACATGGTCTTCAGGCCATTCCCCACAAAACTTACTTATAGCTGTTTAGAAATTCCAAAGCGTTTGCCTGCCACAGCCAAACGAAAACAGCGGCGAAGCCACCAAACAGGAAGTGAGGTCATATATCAGGAACGGTTTGCCGTTCCAAATTCAAACTTGGTACATAGATTCTTGACCCCATCCTGAGGGCACTCATTAAATATGGTGACCTTTGACCTCTGGGGGGCGCTATAATTTTTTAAAAGCATTTATCCAAAAGCCCCCAGGCAGGAGATAAGTTCACATCTCTGTGAATCTTTGGTTGTTTATCATGTAACATGCAGTCAGTGTTGCATCTGAAAACCATTGCAGATGCTGCCGTTTCTGCTAAACCCCCACATTGCTGCTTGCAGCTATATTTTTATTATCTCCTTACTGGGGGGGAGTTCTTCAATCCAAGGTGAGAATTGTGCTTCACTAAGACATGCCTCTGGTTCAGTCAAGCTCCACCCTGCACATGCAAATGCCATCCAATGAGGGTTTAAAGGCAGTGGTATAGATACAATAAAAACCCTGTCTTGGACAATTACACTGAAGAAAAATATGGCAATTTCAGAGGCATAAACAACACATAGGTGATTTTTAATAAACTGAATGTGAAGCTCAGAAAATTCACTTAAACACGTCCTTAGCCCAAGTCTGAATATGTGGAACTTTTCCCACATAAATATTGATGCAAATTTTGGACTAAAGTTGTCAAATCTGAGTATGGCTCTGAGGGAAATCCCAGTTTCAAGATGTTTTTGTATTCTCAGGGGATCAGGGAAATGGTGTATGAATGTTAAATTGTCAAGTGTGCATTCACACTGAAAACATACACTATAAGGCCCAAAGTATGTGCACCCCTGACCACCACACCTATATGTGGTTCTTCCCCAAACTATTCCCACAAAGTCTGAAGCACACAGTTGTATAGAATGTCTCAGTATGCTGGAACATTACATTTTCCCTTCACTGGAACTAAGAGGCCCAAAGCTGTTCCAGCATGATGATGCTCCTGAACACAAAGCGAGCTCCGTGAAGACATGGTGTGTTAAGGTTGGAGTAAAGAACTGGGTGTCCTGCACAGAGCCCTGCCTGAACTCAACCCCACTGAACACCTTTCAGGTGAACTGGAATGCCAATTGGACTCCAGACCTCCTCAATCCCCATCAGTGTCTGATCTCACTAATGCTCTTGTAATTGAATGAACACAAATCCCCCACAGCATGTCTCAAAATCTCGAGGAGAGTCTTCCAAGAAGAGTGGAGTTTATTATAACCGCAAAGAGGGGAATAAATCTGGAATGTGCTGTTCAACAAACAAATATGGGTGTGTTTGTCAGGTGTGCACAAACTTTTGGTCATACAGTGAATATTAAATATTCTATTCTAAACAGAGCCTGTTAGCCTTATGCTTAGGGTGGGTTCTCTAATATTTTAACCAAAGTGTATTCTTATTAATTGTGTTTTTTCTTGATACACAGCCTATAGCAGACATGTCTGATGATTGCAAATGTAGTGAAGGCAGTAAACGAAACAACACACAGCAGGAACAGTAAAACATCTACAGAGTAGTAAGAATACCAAGGCATTTTATACGATTCTGTTCGTAGATGAGCTGCACCACCATGCCTCATTGTGTACTCAATCCAGAAGACAGCATTGTCTAAAGGTTTTATTGGCACATCTCTGTGGAGTCTGGAGAGTCTTTGCATATTTTCCCGGTATGAAGGGTTATCGAGCACTTCTTTCAAAGTTAAAAGGAAGGAGTCTTTGTCCACAGTTGCAAAATTGACATTCTTTGCGACTCCCTTCACCCTCATTTTCGCAAGATTGTCAGGCTGATCCCAGACGAGTCCAAAACCAATTATAGGAATGCCATGATAGATAGCTTCCTGAATTCCATTGGTTCCACCATGAGCTACAAATGCCCTGGTCTTAGAGTGGCCAAGGAGATCGTTTTGGGGTATCCAGTCCATTATTAATGTATTGTTCCCCACTGTGGAAGGTCTTTCCCCTTTATATTTCCAAATCACTTTTTGTGGAAGCTCTGCAAAAGCCTCAGCTATTGAATTGGCTACATCATGAGGAAGCTGACCAACCATCGTTCCCAGAGACATGACAATGATGCCATGTTCACCAGAGCTCTGCACAAAGTCCTCAAGATGTTGTGGAAGAGGTTTGGATGGTTTACAGTGGAAACCACTGATGTAGACAACATTTGGCACCATAGTGTGCAGCTATTCAAAAATGAAATCAACTCTGAACAGCCACAGATCTGCTCCTTGAACTAATTCAGAAAAGTCTAGCCCTGGACCAAATAGTTGATAACACAATTCATTGCATGATGAACCCAGAAAATATTTAACCTGTATTTCAGTTACTATGTACATGAGAACATTTAGCGCACTCTCAAAGCTCATGTGGTCTGTTAGCTCTAACACTGGTAATGGTACATAAGAGAGTGGTGAAGGAGCGATTGCAAAATGGCCCTCACCATGTATTGTCTAATGAACATTAAAAACAATGGAAAGTTTCAGATAATGGCCTACAATGACACCACACATTAAAGCAGGGTCAGTAATAAACATGTTGTATTTGGCAGCTCTCAAGGACTGCATTACTTCCTGGTCTTCAATCATGTTGATCACATTCTTCTCTCTTTTTCCACCATTTGAACTGCATTGTCCTACATCTCCTTCTCGAATTTCAGACAAGCCCACATGACAAGCATCCCAGATAAATTCTTGCTCAAAAATTGCTGAACTTCCTAAAGTGACAGAAGTGTAAAACTGGGACATTTCTTCAATGTACCAGCTGTCCGAAGCTCGTATGACTGTAACGTTGTGACCTTTGTAATGAAGAGCCTCGATTAAGATTTTCATGTTGATCCAGTGGCTGCCATCCACAGGGAAGACCAGAATGTTCCCAGTATAGACTGAGGCCACCAGCAGGGTGACCAAGACCAATCCAGATTTTTGAATTATTTGTCCATTCATTGCGGCACCTACTGTAAAGAACAGAAAGCTGGTGAAATTCAGAGGACTTTTAGAAATACAAGTCTGTTTAGTTTTGAACAGAGCATATCAGCAAACTAGATCTCATGCACAATTGATAAAATAAGCAAAATTCATTATTAAATTCTTTACTTCTCGGAAATAATATAGACAGTGCCTTGTATTAAGAGGATATTAGACAAAATGCAACAAAGAGGGCCAGAGTAATTCTGAAGGAACTGGAGTGATCCACAGCACAGATGGCAGAAACTGTTCATGTCACAGCCACAGCCTGGACATGTCAACTGATGACAAGAAAACTATTCCTGAAAAAGCCATATGAAATCCCATTTAGAGTTTGCCAAAAGGCATGTTGGAGACTGAGCAAACATGTGGGAAAAGGTTCTCTGATCTAATGAGACCTAAAGCACTATGTTTAGGAGAAACTCAACACTGCTCATAACCCTGAGAATACCATCCCAACTATGAAGCATGGTGGTGGCAGTTTCATGTTATGGGGATGCTTTTTATCAGCATTTACTGGAAAAGTGATCAGGGTTGTGGGTGTAATGGTTCAGCCCAGACCTTAATCTGTTTGAGAAACTGTGGCAAGACTTTATGAAAATTGCTGTTCACCAACAACAATGCTGTCCATCCAGTGTGACCGAGCTTGAGCAATATTGATAAAAATAATGGGAAAAATATTGTGGGGCTGAGATTTGTGAATGCAGGACCCTCCAGGTTGACAGAGTAAATATGTAAAAGCAATCAACATCAACTTTAATCATTACTGATGTTCTTTCAGGTATTCTTATATTTGTATGTTTTAAAGAATTTACAGTACCTTATACAAATCATGATCCATCTTATTTGATATTCACAAATGTGAATCAAAACAAAAAGTCTTTATTTCACTGTGAATAGGATCTCAAAAACATTTGCAGAAAAAAATTGTTGGAAAATTTATTTTTTGATGGCATAGTTAAAAAAATACTACATACACACAACAATAATCAACATTCCTAAGTAATACAATTCTAAGTAGGGACTGGAATCAATATGTAGAATTTCATAAATATTGGTAATGTAGGAATAGAAATTTTGCAAAATAAATTATATTCTACATAATATAACAATGTGAAACTTTGAACAATTTCTATTTAAATGCAAGATATGGATACATCCATGAAAATCAAACCACACCTAAGACTTTTAAATGCTATGAAATATTATATAACCTCACTGCAGACTAAAAAACATTATTAATCTCATTGAGGACAAAGTAAATTAAATGGTTTGGTGAAAGGCTTGTTGGAGACTGAGCAAATATGTGGGTTGAGGTTCTCTCATCAAACGAGACCTAAAGTGACCATTTTGGCCTTGGCACACGGCACTACGTTTCATGAAACCTTAACACTGCTCATCACCCTCCGAATACCATCTAAACTGTGAAGCATGGTGGTGGTAGTTTCATGTTATGGGGATGCTTTTTATCAGCATTTACTGGAAAACTGATCAGGGAAAGAAATGTAATAATAATCACTGGTATAATATTACTTTGTATTTTTCTTAACGCATAACAAAAGGCAAATTGCATCAACACAAATTTATAATGGCTAAAATTATTAAAAGAACAGCCAACAAAACAATTCACTTAAAAAGCAAATATACAAATGAATTTAAAAAAAAATTTGATATACCATAGACGTGATCCCACAAGCCAAACAAGTTCATTCAAGTGTGTGTGAAAGAGCAAAGAGCATTTACTCCCAGAACCCAGATTAATAATTTACTCTTATTTTATTATCTCCTTACTTGCAAAAAAAAAAAAAAGTTCTTAAATCCAAGATCAGAATTGTGTTACACTAAGACATGCCGCTAGTTCAGTCGAGCTCCCTGCACATACAAATCCCATCCAAAGACAGTTTAAATGCAGTGGTATAGATACAATAAAAACCCTGTCTTGGACATTTACACTGAAGAAAAATTTGGCAATTTCAGAGGTGTAAACAACACACAGGTGACTTTATTAAACTGAATTTGGAGCTCAGAAAATTCACTTAAATGCATCTGTAACCCAAGCCTGAACATGAGGAACTTTTCCCACATAAATATTGTTGTAAATTTTGGACTAAAGTTGTCAACTCTGAATATAACCTTTAGGGAAATCCCAGTTTCAAGACGTTTACACATTCTCAGGGGATCAGGGAAATGGTGTATGAATGTTAAATTGTCAAGTGTACATTCACACCGAAAACATACACTATAAGGCCCAAAGTATATGCACCCCTGACCATCACACCTATATGTGGTTCTTCCCTAAACTATTCCCACGAAGTCTGAAGCACACAGTTGTATAGAATGTCTCAGTATACTGTAACGTTAAAGTTTCCCTTCATTAGAACTAAGAGGCCCACAGCTGTTCCAGCATGATGATGCTCCTGTACACAAAGCGAGCTCCATGAAAACATGGTGTGTTAAGGTTGGAGTGAAAAACTGGAATGTCCTGCACAGAGCCCTGCCTGAACTCAACCCCACTGAACACCTTTCGGATGAACTGGAACACCGACTGGACTCCAGACCTCCTTAATCACCATCAGTGTCTGATCTTGCTAATGCTCTTGTAATTGAATGAACATAAATCCCCCACAGCCATGCCTCAAAATCTCATGGATAGTCTTCTAAGAAAAGTGGAGCTTATTATAACAGCAAAGAGGGGAATAAATCTGGAATGTGCTGTTCAACAAACAATGTGTGATTGTTAGGTGTGCACAAACTTTTGGTCATATAGTGTATATTAAATATTATATTCTCAACAGAGCCTGTTAGCCTTATGCTTAGGGTGGGTTCTGTAATATTTTAACCAAAGTGTATTCTTATTAATTGCGTTCTTTCTTGTTACGCAACCTATAGAAGACATGTCTGATGATTGCAAAAATAGTGAAGGCAGTAAACGAAACAACACACAGCAGGAACAGTAAAACATCTACAGAGTAGTAAGAATACCAAGGCATTTTATACGATTCTGTTCGTAGATGAGCTGCACCACCATGCCTCATTGTGTACTCAATCCAGAAGACAGCATTGTCTAAAGGTTTTATTGGCACATCTCTGTGGAGTCTGGAGAGTCTTTGCATATTTTCCCGGTATGAAGGGTTATCGAGCACTTCTTTCAAAGTTAAAAGGAAGGAGTCTTTGTCCACAGTTGCAAAATTGACATTCTTTGCGACTCCCTTCACCCTCATTTTCGCAAGATTGTCAGGCTGATCCCAGACGAGTCCAAAACCAATTATAGGAATGCCATGATAGATAGCTTCCTGAATTCCATTGGTTCCACCATGAGCTACAAATGCCCTGGTCTTAGAGTGGCCAAGGAGATCGTTTTGGGGTATCCAGTCCATTATTAATGTATTGTTCCCCACTGTGGAAGGTCTTTCCCCTTTATATTTCCAAATCACTTTTTGTGGAAGCTCTGCAAAAGCCTCAGCTATTGAATTGGCTACATCATGAGGAAGCTGACCAACCATCGTTCCCAGAGACATGACAATGATGCCATGTTCACCAGAGCTCTGCACAAAGTCCTCAAGATGCTGTGGAAGAGGTTTGGATGGTTTACAGTGGAAACCACCGATGTAGACAACATTTGGCATTGTAGGGCGTGGAAATTCAAAGATGAAATCCACTCTGAACAGCCACAGATCTGCTCCTTGAACTAATTCAAAAAAGTCTACTCCTGGACCAAACAGTTGATAACACAATTCATTGTATGTTGAACCCATAAAATATTTAATCTGTAATTCAGTTACTAGGAACATAAGAAAATTTAGCACTCTCTCAAAAAAGCTCATGTGGTCTGATAGCTCTAACATTGGTAATGGTACATAAGAAAGTGGTGTGGGAGCGATTGCAAAATGGCCCTCACCATGTATGGTCCAACGAACATTAAAAACAGTGGGAAGTTTCAGATAATGGCCTACAATGACACCACTCATTAAAGCAGGGTCAGTAATAAACAAGTCATATTTGGCATCTCTCAAGGACTGCATTACTTCCTGGTCTTCAATCATGCTGATCACCATTCTTCTCTCTTTCTCCACCATTTGAACTGATTTGTCCCACATCTCCTTCTCGAGTTTCAGACGAGCCCACATGGACCCCTCCCTCATAATTTCCAAGAAGCTCTTTACAGCATCCCAGATAAATTCTTGCTCAAAAATTGCTGAACTCCCTAAAGTGACAGAAGTGTAAAGCTGGGATGTTTCTTCAATGTACCAGCTGTCCGAAGCTCGTATGACTGTAATGTTGTGACCTTTGTCATGAAGAGCCTTGATCAAGATTTTCATGTTGATCCAGTGGCTACCATCCACAGGGAAGACCAGAATGTTTCCAGTATAGACTGAGACTACCAGCAGGGTGAGCAAGACCAGCCCAGATTTTTGAATCATTTGTCCATTCATCTCAGCACCTACTGTAAAGAAAGAAAGACGGAGAAATACAGACAAGTCCATTTAGAAATACAAGTCAGTTTAATATTAAACAGAGTGTATCATCAAAGTAGATCTCATGCACAACTGATAAATTGAGCGAAATTCATTATTCGATTCTTTACTTCTCAGAAATAACATATACAGTGTCTTGCATTAAGAGGGTATTCGACAAAGATGCAGCAAAGAGGGCAAAGGTAATTCTGAAGGAACTGGAGAGATACACAGCTCAGATGGCAGGAGCTGTTCATCTCAAAACCACAGCCTGGACATGTGCAAGTGATGACAAGAAAACTATTACTGAAAAAAGCCATATGAAATCCCATTTGGAGTTTGCCAAAAGGCATGTTGAACACTGAGCAAACATGTGGGAAAAGGTTATCTGATCTAATGAGACCTAAAGCACTACGTGTATTAGAAACTCAACACTACTAATCACCATGAAGATACCATCCCAACTGTGAAGCATGGTGCTGGTAGTTTCATGTTACAGGGATGCTTTTTATAAGTAGTAACTGGAAAACTGACCTTTGAAACTGAACACTACTAATCACCCTGAGAATACCATCCCAACTGAGAAGCTGGGTGGTGGTAGTGTATATAATATTATATGTGTGTGTGTGTGTGTGTGTGTGTGTGTGTGTGTGTGTGTGTGTGTGTGTTTGTTCAACATAAATCCAACAATAATAATCAACATTTGCGGAAATTCCTAAGTAATAATAAGATTGTAAGTAAGGATTGGAATGAACTGGAATGAACATGTAGAATTTCATGAATGTATGTAATGTAGAAACAGAAATTTTGCAAAATATAATACATACTATATAACAATGTGTAAATATGAACAATTTCTATGTAAACACATAAGCTATGGATGCATCCATTAAAATCAAACCAAAACTGAGATTTTTAAATGCCATGAAACAAATGTTAACCTCACTGCAGACTAAAAGTTATGATTAATCTAATTAAGTACAAAGTAAATTAAAAGGTTTGGTGAAAGGCATGTTGGACATTCAGCAAACATGTTGATAAAGGTTCGCTGATCTAACGAGACCTAAAGTGAACATTTTGGCCTTGGCATACAGCACTACATTTCATGGAACCTTAACACTGCTCATCACCCTAAGAATACCATCCCAAATGTGAGGCATGGTGATGGTAGTTTCATGTTATCAGCATTTACTAGAAAACTGATCACGGAAAGAACTTTAATAATAATCACTGGCATAATATTACTTTGTCTTCTGCTGAAAATGCTAGTCTTACAAAAATAACATCACCCTTGGAAATTATACCTTATAAAACTAGAAATGTTAAAGAGTTTACTATCTAAACTGTATTTTAATACAAGACCAGGAACATGTTCTATTTAACCGGTTTGGCTCTTTGAGTCTGCCATTAAACGAATGCATTCCTAATAAGTTTTTGTTCATTCAAAGGAAATGATGTCATACGCGCAACGCTTGAAAGTTTGCAGCTTTTCTGGCTTCATCTGCTTTGCAAAACGTAGCACCTTTTTGATGATTTTTTTATTCCAAAACAAAATTAAAACCAAAGCATGACTCCTAAGAGTTGTGTCGTTCAAAGTTGTTCAAGTGTAGCCGATTAAAAAAAAAAGCGGAATTTCAATACATTATAGCCCAAAGTTGGCAGGACACTTATAGAATGAACGGGCTCGATTTGGACGGACAAAGTGAGGTAACTTCAAGCCGGCAGGACGATTTGGTGTCTGCTCCACACATTTTGAAAAAGATAAATTTGTGAGGCAAATTCACAGAGAAGGATTTGAGCAATGTCTGGTACGCAGAGCGACGATCTGGAAACAAAAGTCAGAAGCACCATCCCAAAGAGCTCACTATTGCACAATAAGTGTCAAGCTTGTGTTTAATCTGTTGCTTGAATTTATTAGTTGTCCTTAGTCTTTATCCTTTTAAACAATAAAAGAAACATGACACATTTAGTAGGTAGAGTAACTTTGAACCTGCAGTATCACCAACTGATAGCAGTTCTGAAGTTTTATACAGGGTAAGGAAGTTTTATACAAAGCAATAATATAATGGCAATAATCATGGAATTGGCACGAAGGAACAGGCCATTGCAAGATTCATTTATAATCACTCTGTGATAAACTTTCCTTTGTATTTCTGAATCTTGTCATTGCCTATTTGTCCACTGATACACGTACGACGTTATATTGCATCTAAAAACATGATTTTAGTACCAAATGAATGGACACACCATCCTGTGATCTCTCTCAACTAACTCATCGTTTTTTTCTGTATTTATAGGCTCTGAAAGAGCTTTCGTCATCGTTTTCAAAAGAATTAGTATTAAGAATGAACGCCATCGCAGACAAGATTATAGAATCAGTGTGGATACAAAAGAAGGCAGCTGTGCATATGATGCCACACATGCAGCACCACCAGGGGTGAAAGTAACTTTTATTTCTTGTTGGTACTATTATTTTGAGTCATAGTGCGCGTGCGCAGCGCGCACCAAAAAATACACCTAATTATTTATTATTGTCTACTTATCAAGCATTCACTAGGACTTCTTATCACTCAGTAGTACT
>JANZLB010000010.1:9518998-9532716 GCA_026167865.1 Notarius quadriscutis
TTTCGCAGAGGGTTGAGTCTTTTGTTGTTTATGCCCCACTTAACCCATAGTGGGCGGGTAGTTAAGCCACCTGATAGGTTTGGAAGTTTTGTTTCATAGGGGAAAACTCACATGGCTCATAGACGCAGGTCATGCAGGCATTATTTGATTTACTTTATTACATATGGTTTTTTTTTTTCCCTGTTCACACTTATGTTTCGCAAGGTCTTGTATCATACCTGTCCATGTACTTACCTGGTGTGGGAGATAGATGCTAGGATTATTTTGTTCAGTATCTATTGTAAGGTTGATATGTTTTAATGGTTTAGTTGAAATGTGGATGTTTCTTCTGGTAGCAGGGGAAGACTGTAACAGAATATATTACACTATTTTATTTTGTTTATATTTTGTTTATGAAGCAGTCTCACATAACATTTTATTAAGGGTCATGAGTAGATTGGTTCCGGGGGTAAAGTGATCAAAAGGGGGAGGAAAAAAAGGAGGGACACAGAAAGGGGAAAAAAGAGATGTGAGAAGAGTGAGGTTGTATGTATGTGTTCGGTCTGCAATAAACGGCATTTCTATAAACCACCTCTAGCCCGTGTGTTCCACGCCCGATGAGAAGGACGAGAGTTTCCACAAACGTGTGCCAACTTAGTGGGTTACATGTGTGTGTGTGTTAAATTGCCCTCCTGTGACTCTGTCCCCTCAGCAACACTTGTCTGAGAGAGAGAGAGAGAGAGAGAGAGAGAGAGACAGACTTATGAAAACTTCTTTTCAACAAAGTGTGATGACAAAGGGTATCAATTAACTTTAGTCATTGCTCAAGTAGAGAAAAAAAAACAATCAAAATGAAAGCAGCAACTCTCCCTCAATTCTGAGAGTACACAATACACCTCCCACAGCCCACAGGTCACTGAAAGTCATAAGGTCATCAACCGAAGTATACAAAAGCATGCTCCACTCTGATACATGCTTTAAGAAGCCCTCTGAAAATCTGCTCATCATCCACACAGCCCACACCCTGACACCCATTCTTACCACTCAACCAGACAGCTTAGCAGTGGCTGACAAAATATTAATCAGTGAGTGGATTTTTCCTTTCTTTGCTGAATAATTTGGACCATAGATAAACAACTGAAAAGAAAAGTGCCCCCCCCCAAACCCTGAACCAATACCCTCAACAAATCAAAAAGTGCCACCAAATGTGAACACAGAATAAATAAATGTGCTAAAGTTTCTGGCTATGGACAGAAAAAACAACCCTCTGCATGATCAGGATCCAGGTGTGCTATGTGTCTGTTTGTGGCTATTGCCCCATGCACGACTATCCACTGGAGGCTCACTGCCCATTTTTCAACAGGTCATTTATATAAGGCCAGCAACCTTTCAGGGATGAACGTCAGCCAAAAAACTCAGCCCGCCTCGGTGCTTTTATGTCCCAGAGTGACTGAAAGTTTTGTACCTTCACACATGTGAAATACAGTGCTTTCTCCCCCAAGCCTTCGAACTTTCATAGCTGTGGTGTTCTGAAGGAGAGGAGATGATCTTCTCTTTCTTGCCATTCAGCCAGATTGGCACTAACTTTAACTAAGCACTCAGCCCCACCATACAGTATACCCACCCATGACAAAAGAATCACCAAGCCCAAATGCATGCAGTGTAAAAAATAAATAATTGTGATCTACCCTATCAAAAGCTTTTTCCTGGTTCAAAGAAATTACACCAAGATTTATATCATAAACATAGCACACGTCAATTAAATCCTGAACAAGAAACAGATTGTCCAATATAATTCCCCCTGGAATACAATAAGTCTGATCCATGTGCACAATTCAGTCCAAATAGTCTTTCTGTCCATTAGAAAATATTTTAGAATCAGTACATAAAAGAGCCACCAGCCTCCAGTTCTTTAAAAGTGCCAAATCCCCTTTTTTCAGTAGGAGAGAGAGAACTGCCCTCCGACAGGACAAAAGCAATGGTGCCCCACTGAAGCATTCAAGAAACACCTCATGTAAATCCACTCCAATGATTCCCCAGAACTGCTTGTAGAAGTCAGCAGTGAGTCCATCAAATCCTGGTGCTCATCCTGAAGCCATCTGACTGACAGCTGTGGTTAGTTCCTCCGAATCCTGTCCAGATCAGCTTTCTCCTGTGAGCTCAGTTGTGGAAGCCCCTTGAGCAGCTCTGTAGCACACTCCAGACTGTAGCAGTCTCCTGAAAACAAGTTGGTGTACAAATCCACAGCACAGTTCCTCATCACTTTGGGATCTGTCGTCATTGTCCCATTAGGGAGTTTCAGAAACGTCATCATTTTCCTTCTCCCAGTATTCCTCTCTAGGTTAAAGAAAAAGGAGCTTGAAGCATCCATGTCCTTAATGTTCTGAAAACATGATCTAACCAGAGCTCCTTTCACTTTCTCCTCCAAAAGCGTTCTAAGCTCCATCTTTTTGCCATTCAATAAGTTGGTAGCAGAAGCTGGTTTCAGTTGGAAGCCATTCTCAATGTCATGGATACTGTTCTCTAGAAGCTGAATTCAAACTTTGAGCTGTGTTGTAGAGAAAGAGGTGTATTGCTGACAAAAAAAATGCGTATCTGAGACTTTCCAACCTCCCACCACTGCTTCAGAGAAACAAAGTTGGCTTTCTCAGATCTCCACCTGAACTAGAACTATTCAAAGTTGCTGCAAAAGATGTTGTTTTTCAGCAGCTTGTTGTTAAAATGCCAATAAGATTTTTTTTTTCTCCAGAGGTAATTAACTCTATGCTGATGAGGTGATGATCTGTGAAACCACCCAGAATGATGGAACTGCTAACTAACCTGGACCTGAGTGACTGTGAGATGTAGAAGCGATCTAACCGGGCTGCACTTACCCTGTTGTCGTTCACTTTAACCCATGTGTACTGTCTAACTGTTGGATGTTTGAGTCTCTAAGCATCCACAAAGTCCAAATGTGAGACAATCCTGCCTAAAACAGTAAATGGATGAAAATGTCGTTCCTCACTAGTTCTGTCTAGAGTGAAATCTGTAGTGCAGTTCCAGTCCCCTCCTGAGATGAGGTAATTGTCACTAAATTTTCCTAATTCGTCTCTCCATAGACTAAAAAGAGCAATTCTTTCTGGTCCTTTATTGGGTGCATATGTGTTAACTAAACAAAAAATAATCCCCTCTACTTCCACTCTTACAACCAGCAACCTTTGTTCAACAAGTCCTGAAGTTGACAAGATTTTTGTATTATTATTTTTCCTAAATAAAACAGCCACCCCCTACAGCAATTAGTACCATGGCTGAGTGTATATAAACCCTCCTATCACAGTCTCCAGTCTACTTCATTTTTCTTGTCACTGTGGGTTTCCTGCAGAAAAACTATGTCTATTTTTTTTCTGTTGAATGACTTCAGCAGCTAAAGTTCTCTTCTGTGCATCCCTGCCACCATTTATATTTAAAGAGGCTACCTTAAGCATATGCATGGAGGAGTTGGAAAAAAGAGAAAGACAGAAACAGGAGCAGACAGTAAAGAGAGGAATCCTCACCTGGTGATGCATGATCATATAATCATTTTGATAGTTTCATCCTTTTGCCAGTTCTTCCCTTTTCTATCTTCCTTAGAGCTGTGATATGTTTCTTAAGATGGAAATGTTTCTTCACATCCAGTATGTCAACCCCAACATGTTTTTACCAAGTCACAACTGATCTAATAAATTTATCTGTGTCACTGAAATGATCCTTGATTTTTAGTTTTTCCAAAAGATTCATTTAAAAAGTCATTAATTTCTTTCAATGAGTATAAATCATTCTGCTGTGAGCTGTCACCAATAGAACCACAGTCTGAATCCATCTCATACTCCATATTCTCCACCTCTCCTCCACACTGACTGTTTAAACCATCTTCCTCCTCTGTGTCATCCACACACGCTGCCACACCAGCAGGCGTGGCCTTGACCTCCTGCCCATGATCAGCGGTTCACTGGTACTTATGGAGGCATTCGCCTGCCCAGGGGCCATAACAGGCTCACCAGTACTTATGGAGGCATTCGCCTCCCCAGCGGCAATAACAGGCTCACCAGTACTTATGGAGGCATTCGCCTCCTCAGCAGAAATAACAGGCTCACCGGTACTCACAGAGGCATTCACCTCCCTGGTGACAGCAGTGGGCCCACCAGTACCCACGGAGGCCTCTGCCTCCCCGGCGGCAGCAGTGGGCTCGACCATCCACTCCCCTCCAACATCCTCATCACAGGCCACTGTACTCGCAATGGCTTTAGCCTCCTGCTGTTTATGCGGACATGCATACTGTTTATGGCCAACATCTCCACACTCAGGCAGCACGATGGTGTAGTGGTTAGCACTGTTCCCTCACAGCAAGAAGGTTCTGGGTTTGAGCCAAGTGGCCGATGGGGGCCTTTCTGTGTGGAGTTTGCATGTTCTTCCCATATCTGCATGGGTTTCCTCTGGGTGCTCTGGTTTCCCTCACAGTCCAAAAGACATGCAGGTTAGGTTAACTGGTGACTCTACATTGACCATAGGTGTGAATGTGAGTGTGAATGATTGTTTGTCTCTATGTGTCAGCCCTGCAATGATCTGGCAACTTGTCCAGGGTGTACCCCGCCTCTCGCCCATAGTCACCTGGGATAGGCTCCAGCTTGCCCACAACCCTGCACAGGATAAGCAGTTACAGATAATGGATGGATGGATGGATGGATGGATGGATCTTCACACTCAAAACATTTCATGTGCACTTGCACACACCATGTAGGAACCATCACTCTAAATGAAACTTCCAGTGTCTGAGTGGGAGAGTCAAGGAATATGAAGGCATGTCTCCTCAGAGACCAAATATGTCTCAGCTTTGGTTCTTTACAGAGCAGACTGATCATACGAAACCTGCTAGCAAACTTACCAAACCTCTTCAACTTGTTTTCTAACAGCACATTGGGAATAAACGGAGGAACACCCAACACTCTTACATGAGTAGATGGAACTGATAACAGGGAAATTTGACTAAAAAAATTGGTAATGATTACACCGCTCACTATCAAAGCACTGACATGTTTCTCCTCTTTCAAAAACACCACCATCGCCCTATTCATCCAGGAAGCATAAAGTACATTTTCATGTTCTAGCTTCTCACCTACAGCCAGCAAAACCTCCTCCACTGTCACACCGGGATCCAGCAGTACTATCCGAACACCATGATGGATGGACAAATGAGGTGTCTTGAGAGATACCATTCCTCCCAAAACAATCCACAAACTTCACCTGACTTACCATTCAACAAATAGCAATAAACCAAGAAAAAAAGACTCACCTGATCACGCAAGTAAAAGGGAAGAAAAATAGATAGATAGATAGATAGATAGATAGATAGATAGATTCACACTCTCCACCAAGCTCTTGCACATACCTCCACCTGCAACACGCTTCACACACCCAACTCCCAGCATGCAACAAAAAGAGAGAGAGAGAGAGAGACCTCCAGTCTGTTTCTTTCCTCTGTAAACCCTCAAGGTTGATTCTCTTATTTTTGGTTTTGAAGAAAAGAAAAATCCCATCTTCCCTTTAAGCAATTCAAATTTAAATGATTTTATTTTTCCCCAAACGGCAGTGGATCTGGTATATCAGAAAATTCTATGGCTAAACAGAATATTAATGTAATGTTAATTTAATATGGCAATTAAAGTGTAGCCTTGTACTGTATAACATACTGAATTTTTTCATGCACTGCTCATTTTTAATAAACTGTGCATCATCAGAGATGTTACATTTAACTCTGCTGCATCGGAAATATTTTAATTGAAAGTCAAACCCTATTTGTATGATAATTACAAAGCATTTACAGTATCTGATCTGGAATATCTGAAACTCCCAGTCTATCTCACTGCTGTTTAATGATTTTCTGAATGGTTGTATTGTCCAATTTAACCAACACATGATTTTGCCTCCACTTGAGCCAAGAATGTAGGTCGTTTCACACAGCTATTGAAATGTTCCAACTCTGAATATGGCACTCACACATGGGCTGGTCCCGATCCAGCTTCTCTGTCAATGTGATTCATCCAGAGACCATCTACAACCATCATTGATGCTCATCCAACAAACCATTATTTAAGAAAAACACGTGTACTCAAGACTTTTTTAGCATGTGTAACACAGTTTCATTGTGGAAATCGAAATTGCTCTCACCCACAGGTCACATTCTTTTAACAAATGGGATTTACTGTGATCTCTGAGTAATAAGAAGGCAATTGTTGGTGTTTTCCAGACTGTCTGGGGTTGTTTGATATTACCGAGGCTAATTACTTTGTGGATTCCATTTATTCCACAGAAGGTGTGGTTTTATGGTCCAGGAGAGTAAAACTATAGCTTCAGATTACTTGTTCATGCCTACATTCTGCAGTTGTATTTCTGTAGAGATTAAAGTTTAACTCCATTTTGGCCTGATTTATAACACCTCCCTATGCTACTCCTCTGCACCAGCAGAGGTCACTGTCTTATGAATACTCATGAGTCCTACTTTATTCCGTGATCATTACATTCGGCCGTTTAGCATGTGACCTGGAAATTGAGTGTTTTGGAGTGTGACTTGGACCTACACGAGATCCACAAGTACAAAATTCAACTGCTGAAATTAAAATATGTATACAATCAATAGGTATATTGCTTTCAAAATGGAGAACCCAGGTGATAGGCAATAATGTATTCTTTTCCTTATTCTTCCCTTGCACCCTTTCTCCACCTCCTCAGAGGAAGTTAAAAAGATAGCCAGGAAAGGGAAGGAGGACATGCAAATTCAGAAATGAGAAGAACCCAGTATCATTGCGAAGTCTTGCCAATTCTCCCATTTACCTAATTTCTGAGTGGTATTATTTCCTGATCTCCTTGTTGTTAATTTGAATCATTTTTGCCATGACTATTTAACCATTGCTTGCCTGAGTACCTTGAGTTATTGGTAAATCCTGTGAACAAACCTCATGCACATGGATCTTAATCCTCTTTCTGAGTCTCCAATGTTACACCAGTGTACTGTCGCTTTTGAAAATTTAAACTTAAAGTATGTTTATTGTGATGGAGCTGTCTCTGGATATCTCCTGAGAAAGGATGGCATGGTTAAAGTACCCTATGTGAAATGGAAGACTTAAGGTATCTGAGGATCTTATTGATGGACTAACATAAAAAGAGAGCATTGATCTTAGGTTAGGTATAGTGAAAGTGAAGCTCTTAATTCAGCCACAGGTCTTGAATCCATGGGTAGTGAGTAAGAAGTGTTTTCCACAGTGCAGCCAGGCTCTCCAGTATAGAATAAGAATTTTGGTAATCTGGGTGGAGCTCAGAATACAGTTACTGCTCTTCCACATTAAGAGAAGCCAGTTGAAGTGAAGGGGTGTGTGATAAGTGACCCCCTGACCTCCTCCAGCTGGAGATACACCAGGTGATCTGGGCTGGCTCTGATATGTAATAGGGAGTGGCACAGTGGTTAGCACTGTTGCCTCACAGCAAGAAGGTTCTGGGTTTGAGCCCAGCTTCTGACAGGGGCCTTTCTACATGGAGTTTGCATGTTCTCCCTGGGTCTGTGTGGGTTTCCTCTGGGTGCTCTGGTTTCCCCCACAGTCCAAAAGACATGCAGTTAGGTTAACATGGGGCAGCCATGGCCTGAGGTTGGGCTGAAGTGCCCTTGAGCAAAGGCACCTCACCCACAACTGCTCCCTGGGTGCTGTAGCATAACTGCCTACTGCTCTGGATATATATGTGTGTGTGTGTGTGTGTGTGTGTGTGTGTGCGCGCTCATTGCTCACTTGTGTGTGCATGTGTGTTCACTGCTTCAGATGGGTTAAATGCAGAGGTTAAATTTCAGTGTGTGCTTAAGTCTGTGCTTGAGTGTACATATGACAAATAAAGGCTTCTTGGCTGGGATTATATCTCTCATCAAACGTGAAAACTGGAGGACATTTTTAGGATAGAGATGATGTCTGTGGTTCTCCACTCATCATGTTGCCACCAGTATCATGAGTGGGACTTTCTTATCGCGCTTTTAGAAGATTAGATGTGAGGATAAGAAGAGAGTGAATGTGATCTTGTTACTGGGGTCAGTTGGATCTGCAATGTCACTAATGACATACAATAAAAATACAGGATCTATAAATGCACCTGCTCCTAGAAGAAATCAGAGTTTGTGAAAGGACATATTTAAACACACAGCACCATAAAGCAGAATAAAAGGCAAATGAACCCCTAATTAAAGAGACTCAGCAAATATATGGAAAAAGGTTTTCTGGTCTGATGAGAGGAAAACTGAACTTTTTGGTACAAAGCACTACATTTAGCAGAAACCTAATACCCTGAGAACACTTTCCCTAATGTGAAGCATGGTGGTGGTAGTTTCATGTTGCTTGACTGCTTTTCATTAACAGGGTCTGGGAAATTGTCAAGGTATACTGAATCCTTATGCAACCAACACATGTCTGCTTTGTCTTTGTTTAGTGTTTGTGTCACAATATAAACTGCTGTGTAAATCAAATGGTAAAACTAATTAATTCCATTTCAATTCACACTGTCATGGTGGCACCATGGTGCAGAACTACACAATGCTACCCATCAGCCCCAGCACATTACATGTCCCATTAATCACTCTCACCTGTGTCTCCTTATGCCTTGTTATCACCATTATTTACAGTAAGTTCTAGTTTTTCAGGGTTGTACCATATTGTTGCAGTTGTTTGTTGTCATGTGCCACAGTAACGTGTATAGTCTTCATGTTTTTTTGCCATGTATCCACAGTTCATATTTGTGGTTCACAGTTTTGCTTGTTTTGTTTGTGCTTCACAGAATAAATTACCCACACTTGCACCCGACTCCAATCCCTGACATACACAATATGGAGAAGTTCAAGTGGGGTGAACGTTTATGCAAGACACTGTAATGTATCACAAACAGGAAAAACTGATGAGCTCCACACAAAAAAACCCCACAGAGAATACACACAGAGTGATAATGAGTCAGTAAAGAAGCAGGGACATATGTGGGTGATCATTATCAGGAGGTGCCAGAGCGGAGTGAGAGAAGAAGAGGAAATGAAATGGAAAAGTCAATGTGGAGACTCCTGGGGTGGAGAATCTGTGACACCACTCGATTATACATCTGTCAGGCTTAAACTGAGTGAGTCAGTGTCTCCTCACATCTCTGTATACATTTAATAGTATTTATGGAGATCTAGAATTCATTCAGACAATATAATTCCTCGTTAATGTAATTTTTAGGAAAGAAAAAAGCAGGAAACTCCCCATATGGCTAAAATATATTGTTCATCATCACAATGAAGTCAAAATACATACATAAGTACAGAAGATCTGAACTGTATCCTGTCAGGTTTCTTCATTCTGTCAGAGTGCAGGCGCTTTTGGATGCAAATGCAGGGGAGAGCGGGTGCGCCGCAAGCTGTAAAAAAAGAAAAGCCAAATCAGGAAACTGAAAACCTAGTCAGGGATGGGCAAGGGTCACTCGATGGGCAAACACAATATCAGAGATCAGGCGAGAGAACGAAGTCAGAAATAAATGTAAACAGAGTTAAATAACAGGAAGTCAGGCAGATAGTCAAACGGCTTGGTAAAGTCAGGCACGGGGACACAGAATGATACTTCACAAAGTCAGAGTGTGAGAGCTGAGCTTATATAGGGAAGGTGATTGCTGGTAAATTAGAAACAGGTGTTGGGGTTAGAATTCTGGTGACGAGGGGCACTGTGGTGCTTGGGAAGTGTAGTCCAGAGTGATCATGTTTAGAGGTTGCTCTGAATTCAGGTTTGCAGTGCTGTTACTGACAGAACCCTCCCCCTGAGGAGCTCCCTCTGGGAACAACTTATTTTCTTGGATGACCTCACTTCCTTGGTGCTGGTTTGTCTGGGTGCTCCCTATGGAACTCTTGAGTGGGGGGGGTTAAGATGTCCTTGGAGCTAACCCAGCTGCAATCTTCTGGGTCATACCCCTCCCAGTCAACCAGGTATTCGAGTTGTGTTGGTCTACGATGGGAATTGAGGATCTTATTGACTTGGTAAATGGGGTTGCCTTCTAGATCTAGGGATGGAGGTTCTCGGGTGGGTGTGTCTGTGGCTAGAAGACCTTGGATGGCAGGTTTTAAGCATGATATGTGGAACATGGAAGTCATCTTACAGTTAGGTGGGAACTTGAGCTTGTAGGAGACCACATTGACCTTGCACACTACCTTGTACAGGCCAATGTATTGGGCTTGAAGCTTCTTGCAGGTGCTGGGCTCCCTCAAGTCTCTAGTGGATACCCACACTTGGTCCCCTGGGGCATACTCTGGGGTCTCCCCTCTGTGCTTGTTGGCATATTGCTTGTACTTTGAATTGTTGTGCTCCAGTCTCTGATGGACCTCCTCCCATACCTATTGACTCCTCTGGAACCAAGAGTCTACTGCCAGGATTTGAATGGGTGCATCATCCCAAGGGAAAAGTGGTGGTTGATAGCCTAGAACACACTGGAAAGGGGTTAACTGAGTAGCAGAGTGTTTTAGTGAGTTCTGTGCATATTTGGTCGGGGGGTGGAATTGTGCTCAGTCTTTCTGGTTCCTCATGCAACAGATTCGGAGGAAGCAACCCACCTCTTGGTTCACATGCTCCACCTGGTCGTTGGATTGAGGGTGATATCCTGAGGTGAGACTTACTGATACCCCTAGCCTTTCCATGAATTTGTACCACAGTCTGGAGATGAACTGGAGACCCCAGTCACTAACAATGTATTTGGGAATACCATAATAGCAGAAAATGTTATTGAGCAATAGTTCTGCAGTTTCAAATGCTGTGGGTAGGCCAGGTAATGGGATGAGTTTGAGTGCCTTGATGAACTGGTCTGTGATCACCAGGATGACTGTATTGCCTTGGGATTGAGGTAGGTCAGTGAGAAAGTCAATGGCAATGTATGACCAGGGTTGTATTTTGAGAGCCATATGTATTTTACCACATTTTGATATTCTATGCAACTCTTGTTAAATAAAGTTATTCTTTTTCTATTTGGGGTACGGGGAGAGGACAGAGTTTACCTGCAGGTGGAGCTCGAGGTACTTTGGCTTGGGCACAGGTGGACATGAGGAGACAAAGTGGTTGATATCAGAGACCATGTTCTTCCACCAGTACTTGCTCCTCAGAAGCTGGTAAGTGCAGTGGCTGCTGGGATGCCCTGTGGCTGTAGAGTAGTGAGTCCATGTGATGAGTTTGCCTCTGAGTCTTGGTGATGCATGAGTCAGGGAGGACAGTTCTCAGGTGGGTTAGCTTCTTGGAGTAGAAGGTGACGGGATGTGGCTTGGACTTTTCCCCAAGACACTGAGAGAGAACCCCTCCTAAGAGAACCCCTCTCTGAGGCATCTACCTTCATGATAACAGCTTCGTAGGGTCTAGATTTTGCAAGATAAGGGCTGCAGTGAAGGCAGACATGAGGTGGTTGAATGCATCTTTGGCTGCTGGGTTCCACTGGAGGTGGCATGGTCCATTTTTCAGCAGGGTCATGAGAGGAATGGCGATCATGCTAAACCCATGAATGAAGCATTGATAAAAGTTTGAAAACCCCAAGAAACATTGTAGCTCCTTCACTGACGTGGGAGTGGGCCATGATGTGACTGCTGAGACTTTGCCCTGATCCATGCTCACACCCTCTGAGGTGATAATATATCCAAAAAATGAGATCTGGTTGATGCGGAACTCACATTTTTTGGCTTTGACATACAGATGATTCTTGAGCAAACGGGAGAGCACTGACCTGACATGTTCATGATGGACATCATCTGGGGAATAGATCAAGATGTCATCAATGTAAGCAATTACAAACCTCCCCAGCATATCCCAGAGCATGTCATTAATGAGGCACTGGAAGACACTTGGCTCGCAAAAAAGGCCATAAGGCATGACCAAATATTCAAAGTGACCGGCAGTGGTGCTAAACACTGTCTTCCATTCATCGCTCTCTTGAATCCTCACCAGGTTATATGCACTATGGAGGTCTAGTTTGGAGAAGATCTTGACTGTTCTTAGCTGTTCCAGAGCTGAAGGCACCAGTGGAAGTGGATAGAGGTATTTGACAGTGATCTGATTGACACCTCGATAATCAATACATGGGTGGAGACCTCCCCTTCTCAACAAAGAAGAAGCTGGCTGAAGCTGGAGATGTTGAGAGTCTAATATACCCTTGTTTCAATGCCTCTTGAACATACTCCTCTATAACAGCTTGTTAAGTTATGGACAGGGGGTAGAGTTGTTGTTGTTGTAATACAGTAATTTGACAATGGAAGCTAAGACAGGAAGTACTGCCAACTAGTGTCTGTCTGTATGTTTCACTTTCGTTCTGAATAAACACGTAAAACTTCAGTAGGTTATGGGCCCAGTCTCTTAGCTTAAAACAGCTGTTTTACATGGAATTTGTGTGATATAAACGGTGTTGTGGGATTCACAATGGAAGATAAGCTGTTTATTGAGAAGTTGAGCGGACCAGAGAACTGGACAACATGGAAATTTCAAATGGAGCATCTACTGAAAGCTAAAGGACTGTGGGGCATGGTAATGGAAATGGATAACTTAGCAGCAGATGCTAATGCACAGATACGAGCTGAATTCACAAAACGGAAAGAAAAGGCATTTTCTGTGTTAGTGCTGAATGTAAGTACACCCCAGCTGTACCTGATTACAAGCTGTCAGACTCCTAAAGAAGTGTGGGACATGCTAAAAGGACATTTTGAGAGAGATATTCTTGCAAATAAGCTGTTTCTAAAGAAAAAGTACTTCAGGTGTGAAATGAAGGAAGGAGAAACCCTAACTGAGCATTTAAAACGAATGAAGGCGCTAACTGACAAGCTAGGGGCTATAGATGTTGTAATTGAAGATGAAGACCAGATTGTAAAACTGCTAGGTAGCCTGCCACCAAGCTATGCAACAATTGTCACTGCGCTAGAGATGAAGATGGACAATTTGACACTGCAGTTTGTGCAACAAGCATTAATAAATGAAGAGCAAAAGTGAGTCCATGCTAATGATAATGTCGGTAGAGCTGCATCCGGTGGTGCATCAGCAATGTCAACACAAGTTCGTAGAGATCTGCAGGCTAATACTAAGGCAGTGGGAGCAGACAGATCTAAATGTAAATGCTATAAGTGTGGGAAGGAAGGACATTTAAAGCATAATTGTCCAAGTATGAAAAATAAAAATCAAACCCACAAGGCTAAAAGCATGACGTGCGAGGATGCTGCAGAGTCGTCTGAGAGTACCTTTGTCACTAAAGAGGCTAATCAGAATGAGATGCCACAGCAGGTCGAGTGGCTGATCGACTCTGGAGCATCAAAGCACATGACCTGTCGTAAGGAAATTCTTCAAGACCATGGGCATCGCCACCATTGAATGTGAAGGGGACATGTCCCCCTCACATTTCATAATTCTTCGTTTGGACCCCCCCACATTTAACATAAAATATTAGTTTACCCAGTGCCGTTTCTATTGCTTCGTGAAAGAATCCATTCCGCTTGATCGATAAGAGAATACACATACCACTGAAAATCCACTCCGGGTTTTCCGGGCGTTCCCTACAACAACTCACTGCACACAAGTGAAGTGAATCTTAGCGTGAGCAGAGAAATGTTAATGCAGCTGCTCGAGAGTGGAGGAGGTGATATCAGCCCCATTGCCACCTCACAATGTCTAGCTTTTGCTAAAACCTTATTCTTTTGTTATATGCCCTCAAAATTAACC
>JANZLB010000010.1:9548382-9559778 GCA_026167865.1 Notarius quadriscutis
CAGTCACACCTCTGGAAAAAATTTCAGAGCAATCCGTTCATAACTTTTTCCATAATGTTGCTAACAGACAAACCAACCAACCAACAAACAAACAAACGCTACCGAAAACATAACTTCTTTGGCGGAGGTAAAAAACAATTTGCAACTTTAAAGTGGTAGGCATGTCATGTAAATCGAATGGTGCTAACCCCCAAAAAATCCATTTTAATTCCAGCTTGTAATGCAACAAAACAGATCAAACACCAAGGGGAATGAATACTTTTGGAAGGCACTGTATCTGCCTCTCTGCTCAAATCTGCCTCTCAACTCAAATCTGCCTGTCCACTCAATTCTGTCCCTCAAATCCTTCTCCAATCAGCCTCTAAACTCAAATCTAATCTAACCCTCCACCCAAATCTGCCTATCTGCACAAATCTGCCCCTCCACTGAAATCTGCTTCCCCACTCCTGCTCAAATCTGTCTCTTCACTTAAATCTGTCTCTCCTGTCAAATCTCCCTCTCTGTTCAAATCTTTCTTTCCAGTAAAATCTGCTTCTCAACTCAAATCTGCCTCTCTGCCCCTGCACAAATCTGCCTCTCCACTCAAATCTGCCTCTCTGCTCAAATCTGGCCCTCCACTCAAATCTGCTTCTCCACTCCTGTTCAAATTGGCCTCTCTGCTGAAATCTACCCCTTCACTGAAATATCTCTCTCTGCTTAATCTGTCTCTCTACTCAAATCTGCCTCTTTTGTCAAATTTGCTTCTCCACTCTTGCTCAAATCTGCCTCTCCACTCAAATCTGCATCTCCTCTCAAATCTGCCTCTCCTCTCCTGCTCAAATCTGCCTTTAAGGTCAAATCTGCTTCTCTACTTCAGCTCAAATCAGTTTCTCTCCTCAAATCTGCTTCTGCAGACAAAACTATAGCCCTAGACGAATAGTTTCACATCAGAAATCTGCCTGTCCACACAAATCTGCCTCTCCGCTCTTGCTCAAATCTGTCTCTTTGCTCAAATCTGCCCCTCCAATCCTGCACAAATCTGCCTGTCCACTCAAATCTGCCTGTCAGCTCCTGCTTAAATCTACTTTTCTGCTCAAATCTGCATCTCCACTCATATCTGTCTCTCCCCTCAAATCTGCATCTCCACTCAAATCTGCCCCTGCACTCAAATCTACTTCTCCACGCCTGCTCAAACTTGCCCTTCCACACAATTCTGCCCCTACACTCCTGATGAAGTCTGCCTCTCCACTCAAATCTGCCCCTCCAATCAAATCTACCTCTCCACTCAAATGTGCCCCTCTTCTCAAATCTGCCTCTGTGCTAAAATCTGCACCTCCACTCAAATCTGCTTCTCCCATTAAATGTGCGTCTCAGCTCAAATCTGCCCCCACTGAAATCTGCTTCTCCACTCAAATCTGCCTCCCCACTCCTGTTCAAATCTAGCTTTCAGCTCAAATCTGCCTCTCTGTTCAAGTCTGCCCATCTGAGCAAATCTGTCTCTCCACTTCTCCTCAAATTAGCCTCTCCACTCCTGCTCAAATTTGGCTTTCCCCTCAAATCTCCATCTCCATTAAAATTGTCCCATCTGCTCAAATCTGCATCTCCACTCAAATCTGCCTTTCCACTTCAGCTCAAATCTGCTTCTCCACACAATTTTGCCTCTCCAGACAGAACTATATCAAGATAATGTTTATTTAAAGAAATCTGCCTTTCCACTCATATCTGACTCTCTTTTCCTGCTCAAATTTGCCTCTCTGCTCATATCTGCCCTTCTACCCAAATCTGCCCCTCCAATAGTGCTCAAATCTGTTTCTCCTCTCCAATCTGCCTTTCTGTACCAATCTGCCTTTCCACTCAAATCTGCCTGTTGGCTCCTTCTCAAATCTACTTTCCTGCACAGCTCAAATCTGCCCCTTCACTGAAATTTCCATCGCTGCTCAAATCTGCCTTTCTGCTTATATCTGGCCCTCCACCCAAATCTGCCTCTCCTCTCCAATCTGCCTCTCTGCACCAGTCAGCTTCTCCACTCAAATCTGCCTGTTGGTTCCTTCTCAAATCTACCTTTCTGCTCAAATCTGTCACTCAGCTCAAATCTGCCCCTTCACTGAAATCTCCCTTGCCACTCAAATATGCCTCTCTATTAAAATCTGCCCCTCATCTCTTGCACCAATCTGCCTCTCCACTCCAATCTGCCCCTCCACTCAAATCTGTTTCTCTACTCCAGCTCAAATCAGCCTCTCAGCTGAAATATGCCCCTTCACTGAAATATCCCTATCTGCTCAGTCTGCCTCTCTTGTCAAATCTGCCTCTCCACTCACATTTGCCTCTTCTCTCAAATCTGGCTCTTCTCTCAAATTTGCCTCTCTGCTCAAATCTACCTCTCCACCCCTGCTCAAATCTCTATTTAAGGTCAAATCTACCTCTCCACTTCAGTTCAAATAGGCCTCTCCATTCAAATCTGCCTCTCCAGACAGAACTATATCTCTAGATGAATAGTTTCTCTGAAGAAATCTGTCTCTCCACACAAATCAGCGTGGCAGCATGGTGGTGTAGTGGTTAGCAATGTCATCTCACAGCAAGAAGGTTTTGGGTTAGAGCACAGTGGCCAATGGGGGCCTTTCTGTGTGGAGTTTGCATGTTCTCCCCATGTCTGCATGAGTTTCCTCCAGGTGCTCTGGTTTTCCCCACATTTCAAAGACATGCAGTTAGGTTAACATGGGGCAGCCATGGACTGAGGTTGGGCTGAAGTGCCCTTGACTGAGGCACCTAAACCACAACTGCTCCCCAGGTGCTGTAGAATAGCTGCCCACTGCTCGCTCGCTCTCTCTCTCTCTCTCTCTCTCTCTCTCTCTGTGTGTGTGTGTGTGTGTGTGTGTGTGCTCATTGCTCACTTGTGTGTGCATGTGTGTGTTCACTGCCTCAGATGGGTTAAATGCAGAGGTTAAATTTTAGTGTGCTAAAATCTGTGCTTGAGTGTACATGTGACAAATAAAGGCTTCTTGCATTTCCACAACTGCTCAAATCTGCCTCTCTGCTCAAATCTGCCCTTCCAATCCTGCACAAATCTACCTCTCCACTCCAATCTGCCTCTCTGCTCCAATCTGCTTCTCCAGTCAAATCAGCCTGTCAGCTCATGCTTAAATCTCCCTTTCTGCTCAAATCTGCCCCTCCACTCAAATCTGTCTCTCCACTCAAATCTGCCTGTCCACACCTGCTCAAGCCTGCCCCTCCACACAATTCTGCCCCTACACTCTTGATGAAATCTGCCTCTCTAATCAAATCTACCTCTCCGCTCAAATGTGCCCCTCATCTCAAATCTGCCCCTCCAATCAAATCTGCTTCTCCCATCAAATCTGCCTTTCAGCTCAAATCTGCCTCTCTGATCAAATCTGTCTTTACACTTCTCCTGAAATCAGTGTCTCCACTCCTGCTCAAATCTGGCTGTCAGCTCAAATCTTCATCTCCTCTCAAATCATCCTGTTTGCTTAAATCTGCCTCTCAGCTCCTGCACAAATCTGCCCCTCCACTCAAATCTGCCTCTCCTCTCAAACCTGGCTCTCTGCTCAAACCTGGCCCTCCACTCAATTTTGCTTTTCCACTCCTGATGAAATCTGCCTCTCCACTCATATCTGCCCCTCCACTCAAATCTATTTCTCCACTCCTACTCAAATCTGCCGCTCCTCTCCAAACTTCCACTCTGCTCAAATCTTCCCCTCTGCTCAATTCTGACTCTCCACTCAAATCTGCTTTTCCAATCATATCTGCCTCTGCACTCAAATCTGCCCCTCTGCTCAAGTCTGCCTCTCTAGACAGAACTATATCTCCAAATAGTTGCTCTTAACAAATCTGCCTTTCCTCTCAAATCTGCTGCTCTGCTCAAATCTGCCTCTCCTATCAAATCTGTCTCTCCACTTCTCCTCAAATTGGCCTCTCCCCTCCTACTCAAATCTAGCTTTCAACTCAAATCACTATTTCTGCTCAAATTGTCCCATGCGCTCAAATCTGGTCCTCCAACCAAATCTACCCCTCCAGTAATGCTCAGATCTGCCTCTCCTCACCAATCTGCCTCTCTGCACCAATCTGTCTCTCCCCTCAAATCTGCCTGCTGACTCCTTCTCAAATCTATCTTTCTGCTCAAATCTGCCTCTTCACTCTAATCTGCCTCTCTGTTTTTTTATCAAATCTGCCTCTCCACTCAAATCTGCCTCTCAGCTCCTGCACAAATCTGCCCCTCCTCTCAAATCTGGCTCTCTGCTCAAACCTGGCTCTCCACTCAATTCTGCCCCTCCACTCCAAACTTCCACTCCACTCAAATCTGCCCCTCCTCTCAAATCTGGCTCTCTGCTCAAACCTGGCTCTCCACTCAATTCTGCCCCTCCACTCCTGATGAAATCTGCTTGTCCATTCACATCTGCCCCTCCACTCAAATCTACCTCTCCACTCCAAACTTCCACTCCACTCAAATCTTCCCCTCTGCTCAAATCTGACTCTCCACTCAAATCTGCCTCTCTGCTCAGGTCTGCCTCTCCAGACAGAACTTTATCTCCAGGTAAATAGTTGCTCTTAACAAATCTGCCTCTCCACTTATCTACCTCACCATTGAAATCTGCCTATCCGCTCCTGCTCAAATCTGTCTCTCCATGCAATTCTGCATCTTCACTCAAATCTGCCTTGTCTCTGATCTGCCTCTCCACTACTGCTCAAATCTGCATCTCCATTCAAATCTGCCTCTTCACTCAAATCTTTCTCTCTGCTCCTGTTCAAATCTGGCTCTGTATTCCTGCTCAAATCTGCCCCTTCACTCAAATCTGTCTCTTCTCTACTGCTCATATCTGCCTCTCTGGTCAAATCTGCCTCTCCGCTCCTGCTCACATCTCCCTCTGCACTCAAATCTGCCTCTCCAATCCTGCTAAACTCTGCCCCTCCACTCAAATATGCCTCTCCTATCAAGTCTGGCATTCTGCTCAAATCTGTTACCCCCTGAAATCTGCCTGTCCACTCCTGCTCAAATCTGCCTCTGCTCAAATCTGCCTTGCTTCACAATTCTGCCCCTCCACATAATTTTGCCTCTCCACTCTTTCTTAATTCTGCTTCTCCACTCAAATCTGCCTCTCCACACCCGCTCAAATGTGCCACTACCCTCAAATCTGCCTCACATGTCATGTGCATCTCTGCTCAAATCTGCCCCTTGACTCAAATCTGCCTCTCTGCTGCTTTTCAATTCTGCCTCTCCATTTAAACTTTTCAATCCACTGAAATCAGCATCTCTGCTCAAATCTACCCCTTCACTCCTCCTCAGATCTGCCTTTCCACTCCAGTCTGCCCCTCGGCTCATATCTTCCACTCTGCTCAAATCTGCCTCTCTTTCAAATCTGTCTCTCCTCTCAAGTGTGCCATACTGGCTCAAATCTGCCTCTCCACTCCAGTCTACCTTTCAGCTCCAATCTGCCTCAGCACTCAAATCTGCAAATCCACTCCTGCTCAAATCTGTCAGGATTTGGGACTTTTTCATATGTTTCAGTACCTTTCTGCCACCACTGGATATATCCATTTTGCCCATTTGTGTCTATGTTGTTAATTGCTTACACCTGTGTCTAGGTTGCATGGAGGTATATATTGTGTGCCTAGCCTTGTGCTTCTTGCTGAGTTCTACAGTTTGCTGTGTTCCTGAGGATGTAAGCCTTGAGTTTGAGACCATTTGACTGCTATTTTGACACTGTGCCTAAGTTTCTTAGTGCTCTTTTGCTGCTCTCAGTTTTTGCCATCTTTTCTGTGTCATTTTTTGTTACTGAGACCTCGTATGAGACCTGTTTGGTGCAAAACTTGCATTATTTGGAATTTGCCAGATCTAAATTAAAGTTTTGCAGCTACCTTCTTGTGATTGTGCTTCTCTGCAATTGGGGCCAGTTCATCCATTGGGGTGGCTCAGGGGATCTTACACTGTCTCTCAATCTGGATTCAAACCCATCAGCCTGATAATCTGGATCTCCACTCAAATCTGCCTTTCTGCTCCAGTCTACGTCTCTGGGTCTATCTGCATCTCCAGTCAAATCTGCATCTCAACTATTGCTCATATCTGCCTTGTCACTCAAATCTGTTTCTCCACTCCTGTTCAAATCTGCCTCTCCTCTCAGGTGTACCACACTGGCTCAAATCTGCCTCTCCAGTCTAACTTTCAGCTTCAATCTACCTTTCCACAATTCTGGCTCTCTTGTTAAATTGGCCTCTGCACTCAAATATGCCTCTTTGCTGAAATCTGCCTCTCCACTCCTGCTCAAATCTGCCCCTCTCCATTGAAATCTGCACCTCAGCTCAAATCTGTCTCTCCAAAGCTGCTCAAATCTGCCTCACCACTCAAATGTCAATCTGCTCCTGCTCAAATCTGCCTCTCCATGACTTCTGAAATCTGGCTCTCCACTCAAATCTATCTCTCCTATCCTGTTCAATTCTGCCTCTGTGCTCAAACCTGCCTCTCCATTTAAATCTGCCCCTCCACTGAAATCAGCCTCTCTGCTCAATTCTTCCTCTCTGCTCAAATCTTCCCCTCCACTCTTCCTCAAATCTGCCTTTCCACTCCAATCTGCCCCTGACTCAAATCTTACCTGTGCTCAAATCTGCCTGTCTGAACAATTCAACCTCTCCATTCAAATCTGCCTCTCCAGTCCTGCTCAAATCTGACTCTCTGTTGAAATTTGCCCATCCACTGAATTTGCCTTCTCCATTGCAATCTGTGCCTCAGCTCAAACCTTCCTCTCTGCTGAAGTCAGCCTTTCCACTCAAATCTGTTCCTCCAAAGCTGATCAAACCTGTCTTGCCACTCAAATCTCGCTCTCTGCTCAAATCTGCCCATTCACTCAAATCTATCTCTCTGCACTGAATCTTATCCTCCACTCCTGCTCAGATCTGCCTTTCTGCTCCAGTCTACCTTTCCAGTTCTATCTGCTCTTGCTCAAATTTGCCTCTCTGCTCAAACCTGCCTCTACACTAAAATCTGCCTCTCCACTCCTGCTCAAATCTGCCCTTCCATACAAATCTGCTTCTCCTCTAATCTGCCTCTCTGCTCAAATCTCCCTCTCCACAACTACTCATATCTGCTGCTCCATGCAAATCTACCTCCCCATTGAAATCTGCCTCTCCACTCCTGCTCAATTCTGCCTCTCTGCTCAAATCTGCCCCTTGGCTCAAATCTTCCCCTCTGCTCAAAACGGTCTCTCCTCAGTTGCTCAAATTTGCCTCTCAGCTGAAATCTGCCTATCCTCTCCTGCTCAAATCTGCCCCTCTACTGAATTCCACTTCCCATTGCAACTTGCCCCTCCGCTCAAATCTGCCTCTCTGCTCAAATCTGCTCATCCAATCAAATTTACCTCTCCACTCAAATCTGCCCCATCACTCCTGCTCAAATCTGCCTTTCTGCTCCATTCTACCTCTCCAGTCGTATCTGCCTCTCAACTCAAGTCTGCCTATCCTCTCCTGCTCAAATCTGCCTCTGTTTAAATCTGCCCCTCCACTGAATTCAGCTTCCCATTACAATCTGCCCCCTCGGCTCAAATCTTCCCCTCTGCTCAAATCTGCCCCTCCACTCCTGCTCAAATCTGCCTTTCTGCACCAGTCTACCTCTCTGGTTATATCTGCCTCTTGACTCAAGTCTGCCTATCCTCTCCTGCTCAAATCTGCCTCTCTGCTCAAATCTGCCTCTCCACACAAATCTGCTGCTTGACTCCTGCTCAAATCTGCCTCTCCTCTAATCTGCCTCTCTGCTCAAATCTCTCTCTCTCCATTACTGGTCATATCTGTATAGACACTCAAATTTGACTATCCTGTCAAATCTGCCTCGCCACTCTAATCTGCCTCGCCACTCTAATCTGCCTCTCTGCTACAGTCTACCTTTCAGCTCCAATCTGCCTCCCCACTCAAATCTGCCAATCCAGTCCTGTTCAAATCTGTCTCTCTGCTCCTGCTCAAAGTCTGCCTCTCTGCTCCAATCTACCTTGTCACTCAAATCTGTCAATCCACCCCTGCTCAAATCTGCCTCTACTCAAGTCTGCTCTACTCTAATGTGCCTCTTTGCTCAAATCTGCCCCTCAACTCAAATCTGCCTCTCCAATAATATCTGCCTCTTCTCTTCTGCTCTAATCTGCTTCTCTGCTCAAATCTCCTTCTCCATGACTGCTCATATCTGCTGCTCCACTCAAATCTGCCTCTCTGCTCCTGCTCAATTCCTGCTCTGATCCTGCTCAATTCCCCACTGAATTCGGCTTCTCCATTGCAATCTGCCCCTCAGTACAAATCTTCCCCTGTGCTCAAATCTGCCTCTCTGCTCAAATCTGCCTCTCTGCTCAAATCTGCCTCTCTGCTCAAATCTGCCTCTCTGCTCATATCTGCCTCACCACTCCTGCTCAAATCTGCTTTTCCTCAAATCTGCCTTTCTGCTACAGTCTACCTTTCAGCTCCAATCTGCCTCCCCACTCAAATCTGCCAATCCCCTCCTGCCCAAATCTACCTTTCTGCTCAAATCTACCTCTCCACGCAAATCTGTCTCTCAGCTCTTGCTCAAACCTGTCTCTCTGCTCCTGTTCAAACCTGCCCCTTATTCAAATATTCCCCACCACTCCTGCTCATATCTGCCTCTCTGTTCCAATCTGCCTCACCACTCAAATCTGCCATTCCACTCTGCTCAAATCTGTCTCTCCTCTCAAGTTTGCCTCTCCTCTAATGTGCCTCTCTGCTCAAATCTGCCCCTTGACTCAAATCTGCATCTCCTCACAGCTCTGTCTCTCCAGTCATCTGCCTCTCCCATAATCTGCCTTCCTGCTCAAATCTACGTACCTTTCCATACAAATCTGTCTCTCAGTTCCTGCTGAAACCTTCCACTCAAATCTTCCCCTCAACTTCTCAATTCTGCCTCTCTGCTCCAATCTACCTCGCCACTCAAATCTGCCAATCTGCTCCTGCTCAAATGTGCCTTGCCAATCAAATCTGCCTCTCCATGCCTGCTTAAATCTGCCACTCCATTTAAATCTGCCTCTCCACTCCTGTTGAAATCTGCCCCTCCACTCAAAGCTGTCTCTCCACTTAAATCTGCCACTCCACTCAAATCTGCCTGTCCTCTAACATGCCTCTCTGCTCAAATCTGCCCCCAAATGAAATCTGACTCTCCCCTAATCTGTCTCTCTTCTCAGATCTACAGTACCTCTCCACGCAAATCTGTCTCTCAGCTCCTGTTCAAACCTGCCTCTCCACTAAAATCTCTCTCCACTCCTGCTCAAACCTGCCCCTCTATCCAAATCTTCCCCTCCACTTGTGTTCATATCTGCCTCTGCACTCCAGTCTACCTCTCTGCTCCAATCTGCCTTGCCAATCAAATCTGCCAATCCACTCCTGCTCAATTCTGCCTTTCCACACAATTCTGCCTGTCCACTCAAATGTGTCTCTGCACTCAAATCTGCCTTGCCATTCAAATCTGCCACTCCACTCAAATCTGCCTCTCTGATCCTGCTCAATTCTGCCTCTGTATTCCAATTTCCCTCTCCATTCAAATCTGCCCCTCTATTGAAATCAACCTCTCTGCTCAAATCTTTCTCTTTGCTCAAATCTTCCCCTCCACTCCTCGTCAAATCTGCCCCTCCACTGCTGCTCAAATTTGTCTCTCTGCTCAAATCTGCTCATCCAATCAAATCTACCTCTCCACTCAAATCTGCCCCATCACTCTTGCTCAAATCTGTCTTTCTGCTCCAGTCTACCTCTCTGGTCCAATCTGCCTCTTGACTCAAATCTGCCGATTCACTCCTGCTCAAATTTGCCTCCCCATACAAATCTACCTCTCTGCTCAAATCTGCCTCTTCACTCCTGCTCAACTTGGTTTGTCCACACAAATCTGCCCCTCAACTCAAATCTGCCTCTCTGCTCCTGCTTAAGTTGGCTTGTCCACACAAATCTGCCTCTCCACTCTTGCTCAAATAAACCCCTCAACTCAAATCTGCCTCTCCGCTCCTGCTTAAGTTGGCTTGTCCACACAAATTTGCCTCTCCACTCCTGCTCAAATAAGCCCCTCCACTCAAATCTACCTCTCTGCTCCTGCTCAAGTTGATTTGTCCACACAAATCTGCCTCTCCACTCCTGCTCAAATATGCCCCTCCGCTCAAATCTGCCTCTCCACTCCTGTTCAAGTTGGCTTGTCCACACAAATCTGTCTCTCCACCCCTGCTCAAATAAGCCCCTCTGCTCAAATCTGCACCTCTGCTCAAATCTGCTCATCCAATCAAATCTACCTCTCCACTCAAATCTGCCCCATCACTCCTGCTCAAATCTGTCTTTCTGCTCCAGTCTACCTCTCTGGTCCAATCTGCTTCTCAACTCAAATCTGCCTATTCACTCCTGCTCAAATTTGCCTCCCCATACAAATCTGCCTCTCCGCTCCTGTTCAAGTTGGCTTGTCCACACAAATCTGTCTCTCCACTCCTGCTCAAATAAGCCCCTCTGCTCAAATCTGCCTATCTGCTCCTGCTCAAGTTGGCTTGTCCATACAAATCTGCCTCTCCACTCCTGCTCAAATATGCCCTGCCACTCAAATATGCCTCTCTGCTCCTGCTCAAGTTGGCTTGTCCACACAAATCTGCCTCTTCATCCTTCCTCAAATATGCCCTGCCACTCAAATCTACCTCACCACTCCAATATGACCCCCACTCAATTCTGCCTCTGCACTCAAATCTGTCCCTTCACTCCTGCTCAAATTTGCCTCTCTGCTCAAATCTTCCCCTCTACTCAAAGCTGCCTCTCCTCTAATCAGCATCTCCACTCAAATCTGCCTCTCCACTCAGGCTCAACTCAGCCTCTCCACTCCTTTTCAGATCTGCCTGTTCCCTCAAATCTGCCTCTCCACTCAAATCTTCCTCTTTGCTTAAATCTGCTTCTCCACTCAAAGCTACCTCTCCACTTATGCTCAAATTTGTCTCTCATCAAATCTGCCTCTTCAGACAGAATTATATCTCCACCTAAATTGTTCCTCTTCACAAATCTACCACTCCACTCAAATCTGCCTCTCCACTCAAATCTGCCTCTCCGCTCCTGCTCAAATCTGCCTCTCCAAACAGAACTATGTCTACACATAAATAGTTTCTCTTAAGGCTCACTCACAACCCACCGTACATGCTACTACGGGTGGTCTGTGGTAAAAAACTTGGCAAAACATACTTTCAAGACCATTGTCACCCTCTCCAGGAGTGGTCGACCATCAAAGATCACTCCAAGAGCAAAGCGTTTAATAGTTGGTGAGATCACAAAGAACCCCAGGGTAACTTCTAAGCAACTGAAGGCATCTCTCACATTGGCTAATGTTAATGATCATGAGTCCACCATCAGGAGAACACTGAACAACAATGGTGTGCATGGCAGGGTTGCAAGGAGAAAGCCACTGCTCT
>JANZLB010000010.1:9721058-9732385 GCA_026167865.1 Notarius quadriscutis
GTCCAGGGTGTACCCCGCCTTTCGCCCGTAGTCAGTTGGGATAGGCTCCAGCTTGCCTGTGACCCTGTAGAACAGGACAAAGCGGCTAGAGATAATGAGATGAGATGATGCTCACTTCATCAGTTTCTTTTTTGATTGCTACTTTTGCAAGTTTGTCCACTTTCTCGTTCCCCATTCTCGTATTTTTCTTTGTACTTTTGTCAGTTAAATAAAAGTTCACATGAATTAACAAATCACAGATTTTTGTTTTTATTGCATTTTAGAAAATATCCCAACTTTTTTTGGAAATGCAGTTACAAGGCTTCACACTTACAGTGTGAGTCCATGTGCTTTTTGTAGGGTATCACAGGAAATTATGGGAATAAACTAGGAAGTAGTTCAAAAGGGTGCCCTCTGGTGCTTTGGAGGGGAAATGTCTGGGCTGAATGTTCCAGTTGTATCTTCATGTGGATACTTGATAGTATATGATTAATACCATTAAAATACTATTCTGAATTAAACCAAATTATACTGTTTAACATTAAATATAATTTTATAATCACAATATTGATAATTTACCAGATAAAAACAGAGTCACTGACCTGTCTCAGTGTGATATATGGTTGTGTCCTCTGTGGGAATGTTGAGGATAGGATAAGGAGATGCATCATTGTCCAATTGTAGAGGCGGGGAACTCACTACAAACAAAAATCAAATTTAATCTTCAAATTTATACCACAGCCCTGCTGAATTCTTGATTCTGATTGGTCAGAAGGTGTTGATTAATTTTCTATAACAGCAGCTCTGACAGACGTGCAACTGCAAATCACGGGTTCATATTAATGCACTCATTTTCATGTTATTGCTTCTGTAGTAACAGCTCATTCACAGACTCTCCAAATAAACAGATTTAAAATAAAAAAAAAATGTGTAATCATTGATATGATGAAGTTTTCTGTAAGTAGACATTTATTTAACATTGATGGAAGGAGTCTCCAGTGTCAGCGCAATGTGACAGTAGGGTTTCTGAAATGTTCAGGACAGAGAAGTTTACACTTTGCAGTTTCTTGTTAACATGACTGTAGGGGCCATTTTGAGTTTAAACTAAACTAAATGTGTGCTACAGGAGCACTGATATATTTTTGTAGTTATTTTGGATATTTTATTTTTGTATAGGGACTCTTTGATAGGGTGTGAGAAGGCCTTGAAGTTAAGATGGCCGCCACTCACCTTTGACCTAGAGCAGAGAATAAAGGAATTTGAAAGATGTGAAAGGCATGTAGTTCTTAATGGCTGTTTAGTCCATTTTTGAACATTTTTTCATCTTAAGTTTGTACCTTTTTTTAACAACCTTTCATACTACTTTCCACTAACCATTTGTTTGGATTATTGGAGTCCACTGGAGTTTGCATCCTTTTATTGCCCTGCTGCTCTCTCACCCACCTGCTTACTTCCCTGCTTGACTTCTCATCTTATTATTGTTCTACTAAACTAAAGGTAGAATTTAAGCTTCTCGGATAGTCTGTCAAAGAAGCCTGTCAGTGATTAACATCTAAATTGATAGTGGCTATTTAAGCAACACAACAATTATTTTAAAGATGCTCATCCATCTGTGCAAGTGATGCTCGGGGAAGAAGAAAAGAAAGTGACAATGATGAATGGTACCAACCAAGGATGCAAACCTTTGAAACATTTGTGAATAAAGTAGAAACATGGAAAAGTGCTCAAAGTGATCCAGAAACTGTGGTTTCTCCCTTGGACAGCATATCCAATGTGTCAGCCAGTAAAGTAGGACCTTCACATTCTTGTGCTAGTGTTGCCTCCAAATCTTTGGCGGTGTCTTCCACATGTATAAAGGCTGAAACTGAAAAGGCAGCTCTATTGCAACATACTGCAGGACTTAAGAAAAAACATGCCTTGGAAAAAGAAAGAATTGATGTAAAAAATGCAATGGAAAGAGTTGAACTTAAAACTGAGTTGGCTGCAGCTGATGCCAAAGTATGGGTGTTACAGAGCATTGATGTTGAGCCTATGAACTCCAAATTTACATCAACAGAACTTTCAGAACCACCGGGAGATGGCATGAATGTATATTTGGAGAGCAATTATGAAAGAATCAAGGAGGATCTTCATCCAGAACCCTCACCAGTGGAATACACCAAAATCTCTGTAGTTCCCAAAATATCACTGCAAGGAGTTTTAACACAGGATACAAGGCCAAAGAGGTGTCAAAGGCCTGTTCAAACAATACCATTGAATCTGACCAGTCAAACTGCTGCAGACACCTCCTTATCACCTGCCCCTTCAAGCTCAGGTATCAATGACCTGGTGCTATTGCTGCTCATATTGTGCAGCAGCAAAATATGATTTCACTTCCAACTAGGCATGTGCCTGTATTCAGTAGTGAACCTCTGAACTTCAAACCATTTATACAGGCATTTGAACACTGTATTGAGGGTAACACAGCAGTAGCCAAGACAGGCTATATTACCTTGAACAGAACACCTCTGACCAGCCAAAGGAGTTGGTCAGAAGTTGCCTTCATATGGATGCAGACAGGGTGTATACAGAGGTAAAAAAGGCTACTGGAGCTCCATTTTGGGGATGAATTCAAGATCACCAGTGTTGTATGGATAAAACCTTAAATTTTAATAATATCTGATCAGATAGTGGAGAAGCTTTAAACAATTATGCTCTTTTCCTCTGTAGGTGTTACAATGTAATGCATACCTTGAGGTACATGGATGAACTAAATCTTCCATCCAACCTGAGGCTTCTTATCTCCAAGGTGACTTACAAAAACTAAAGGAAAAATGGAGATCACATACCTTTGACATCAGGCAACAAACAGGAGCAAGGGCCACATTTGGCAATCTTGTCCACTTCCTGGAAAGGCAGGCCAGGATTTTATAAGACCCCATTTTTGGTAACCTTCAAGATGCCTCTGCAACCAAAATACCATCAAAGGCAACCACCAGCAAGCCAATCCTACAGTAAGTCCCAAGCAGAAGATCAGAAGGAGCAGTTTCACCACAACAGTAGCAATAATGCCAGAAGACAATGCAGAGCATCTACTGCAGAGAACACAATGCAAGCATCCAAAGTTTCCAAAGGCAGTCTGTCAAAACCCTGTCCTGTCTGTAGTGGTGAACATGCAATTGTGTCTTGTCAAGAACTGAGAAACAAGTCTCATAATGCAAAGGTTGAGCTGCTAAAGACTAAAGGTATCTGCTTTGGTTGTTTGGTTAAAGGGCATATGGGTCAGAATTGCAAAAACAGGCAAACCTGTTCAGTGAGTTCCCAAACTCTATCCCACTATTTTGCACATACCTCAGAATGAGATTAAAGGCCAGAGTGTTGATAATTCAAGTAAAGATTCTTCAATGAAACCAGCCCAGCAGTGGGCTGGTTTCATTGAAGACAGAGGCGCTTGACTGTAGTGATAAATGCTGCACTCTCACAATTATACCATTCCAAGTGAAACTCAGAACAGCTTAGAAGAAAGTTGAATGCCAAAGGTAAATATCAACAAATACTTCTGCACGCAATGGTGCAAAAGAAACCTGTTAACAGCCTGGCAGTCAAGGGTATGGAAATGTGTAGCCTGGAGGGAAAAGAATTCATAGCCTGGAGTTTACAGTCCTCAAGGAACACATCCCCAGTCAAGAAGATACGAAAATGGTCCTGTCTTCAGGATGTTGAAATTGACCACCTCATAGGGATAAATGCACCCAAATTGATGGAACCTTGGAAAATTATCAATAGCCAGAGTAATGGGCCCTATGTGATAAAGACACTGCTTGGTGGGTGGTGAATGGACTTCTCCATGAAGTGGATGCATGCATCAATAAGCAAGGTCAGAAACATGTTCATGCTTATCAGATTTCTGTTGAGAAACTAAGTGAACTTTTTGTTCAGCAGTACAGTCATGATTTTCCAGAGAATGGTTTTGAGGAAAAGAAGTAAATGTCAGTGGAAGACTACAGATTATGTACAGCTGTGCTGAGAGAGTTAATGGACATTCAGTTGCCTTGGCCATTCAAAAAAGGATAATCCTACAATACCAAACAACCATCACCTGGTAGAGCAACAAACATTGTCATTAAAGAGAAAGTTTCAGAGGAACAGGGAATATACGGCCTTTATGGAAACAGTCTTATTAAGTGGACATGCTGAACTTGTACCCCAAGACCAGCTAAATCAAGAAAATAGGAAGGTGTGATACATACCGCATCATGGTGTGTTTCATCCAAAAAGGGGAGCTTGGTTGTGGTATTTGACTGCTCTGCAGCTTATCAAGGAACCTCTCTGAATACTGAGCTCCTTAAGGGTCCCAACCTGACTAAAACCTTAATTGGAGTTTTAGTCCACTTTCATCAAGGCAAAATTGCCATCATAGCTGATGTGGAAAAAAAATGTTCCATTAAGTGAAAGTCTCACCTCATCACGTAAACTTCCTGCATTTCCTTTGGTGGCCAAATGGGGATATCAGTCAGCTGCTGAAAGAATATAGGATGATCGTACATCTTTTTAGCACAACATCATCCAGCTGTGCAAGTTATGCTTTGAAGAGGACACCTAAGGATAACAAAGGGTGCTTCTCAGCTGAGGCAACAAGCACAGTCAAGAACAACTTCTATGTGGATGATTTGTTGAAAGTTGTTGATACAGAGGGCCATGCCATCAAGACCTGCAAGGAATTTAAGTTACTCTATGCCACTGGATGTTTTAAATTGACTGAATGGATAAGTAACAACAGAAATGTCTTGGCCTCCATCCCAGAGCCGGAAAGGGTGAATAATGTAAAGAATCTTGACCTTGATGTAGAGGATTTGCCAGTTGAAAGAGCACTGGGTGTGCAGTGGTGTGTCAAGGAAGATGCCTTCACATTCCAGATGACCATTAAAGAGCGTCCATGCAGCAGACATGGAATTTTGTTCATGATCGGCTCCATATATGATCCACTTGGATTCCTTGCAACTCTCACCTTTCTAGCAAAATGCATTCTTTAGGAGTTATGCAAGCAGAACTTCAAATGGGATGAGAATTGCCAGCGGTCCATGCTCAAGCCTGGAAGAGCTTCCAAAATTGAGGGAGTTCAAGGTCGGTTGATGTTTTGTTCAAGTATCCAAGAAAGATACAGATCAAGGCAGGCATATTATGTTCACAAGAAAACAAAAACAAGAGAAAACTGGTCCATATGTGTCATCAGGCAGTGATATGGAGAATGCTGAGGTGGCAATTTTGAAGTTTTACCAAAGGCAAGGATTTCTATAGGAAATTATCTGTTTACAGAAAGGCAAGCAGTATGTAAATAGAAAGAGCCTCATCTACAGGTTGGATCCTTTTCTTGATAATGGCATCTTAAGGTTGGTGGTCAATTAAGCAAAATGGCAATGCCCAGTGAACAAAATCACCCTGCAATTCTCCCTAAGGACCATCATGTTTCCAAGCTCTTATTCCAGCATGCCCATCAAGATGTTGGACACAGTGGAAGGAACTTTATGCTTTCAAAACTTAGACAAAGGTACTGGATTCCTTGTGCCAACTCTCTGGCTACAAAAATCATTTATGAATTATTACATGCAGAAGAGTCAATTCCAATATGGGTGAACAGAAAATGACAGACCTGCCTGTTGACAGGTTGACCCCTGATCTTCCACCTTTCACTCATGTAGGGGTTGATTATTTTGGACCAGTGGAACTAAAAGGAGGCTGTAGCATTGTGAAATGCTATGGAGTGATTTTTACTTGTCTTGCCAGCCATGCTATACATCTGGAAGTCACACATTCGCTTGATACTGAGTTCTGTATCCATGCATTCAGACACTTCATTGATAGAGGAGGGCAGGTGTCCAAGTTGCGAACTGACAATGGAACAAACTTTGTTTCAACTGAAAAGGAACTAAAGGAAGCTTTGAAATCCTGGAGCATGCAACAGATTGAACAAAGTCTATTCCAAAAGAGAGTGAAATGGACCTTCAATCCTCCCCATGGTGCCATCATGGAGGACTAGGGGAAAGGCTGATCCACATCATCAAGAGAATATTAGTTCATCACTAGCCAACAGTATCTGGATGATGAGGGCCTTCAGATGGTAATGCTGAGACCATTCTTAATAGCCATCCACTCACAACTGTTTCTAACAACTCAAATGACTTGGAGCCACTAACACCTAACCATTTCCTGCAGCTCAAGGTGCAGCCTGTTTTACTTCCAGGATTGTTTGTGAAAGAAGATCTTTATGTTTAACGTTGCTGGAGGTAAATGCAATACATTACCAATTATTTTGGAAGTGCTGAGTCCAGGAATATCTCCCTCTTCTACAGATGTGGCAAAAGTGGTCTTGTGTCAGACGCAACTTCCGTCAAGGAGACGTTGTATTGATAGCCGACGACACAGCACCACAAGGATCATGGATGGTGGCCAGAGTCACTGAAGCCCTCCTTGATTCCAAAGGCTTGATTTGCAGCATATGGCTTCAAACAAAAACAAGCCAGCTTGAAAGACCTGTCAGCAAGATCTGCTTGCTGATAGAGGGCCTGCAAGCTAAAGTTGACTAAGGCCTGCATGAACTTGTGCATGTGCATACACTCACGCAGATGTATACACTGATTCTTTGCATACATTTAGTCTTGCAATTAGTATATGGCTCCTTGGAAAATTTGCATTTTGTTTTGTTATAGCTTGCTTCTTGCAGTAGCTATAAGGGGCCAGCTATGTAATAGAGCCGCCACTCACCTTTGACCTAGAGCAGAGAACAAAGGAATTTGGAAGACATGAAAGGTATATAGTTATTTATGGATATTTAGGTTATTTAGTCAATTTTTGAACTCCTCTTTTTTTGTAGACATTTTTCATCTTAAGTTTGTCCCTTTTTAAAAGAAAAAAAAAAAACTTTCCTACTACCCTCCACTAACCATTTGTTTGGATTATTGGAGCCCACTAGAGTTTGTATCCTTCCATTGCCCTGCTGCTCTCTCACCCACCTGTTTGCCCTGCCTGCACAGCTTACTTCCCTGCTTGACTTCTCATCCATCTCATCTCATCATTGTTCTACACAATTTAAGTTTCTTGGCTAGTCTGTCAAAGAAGCCTGTCAGTGATTAACATCTAAATTGATAGTGGCTATTTAAGCAACACAACTTTGAAAATACACCACTACAATGACAAGCTGTTTGTCTGTATTGCAAGTTGTCTTATTAACTTCAACAGAGAGAAAAGAGAGAGACTGGTGAGGAAATGAGAGCAGTTATAAACAATAATGTACCTGAGAAAAGAAACTAATTTCCTTGACATTCAACATTAAATGTATCTATAAATGGATAAAAAGTTTGACATTTCATTCAGTCATAAATTTTTAAAAACGAATAGTTGGCAAATTGCTGTGGTGTAAGAGGAATAAAACACTTGGAGACATGCTGTTATAGGAAAATAATCAATTTCAGGGTGGTAACAGTAACTCTGCTCCATCACACCACCCTGTTGTTGATTTATTTTCCTATAACAGCATGACCCTAAGTGTTATTCTTCACATAATGTATCTTCTTTATATGTTTATTTATAAGCTATAAATCTGCCATGATATGCTGTTCCAGTGAAACAGCCTTTGTAATTACAGTGAGCAGGAATACTGTTCTATTTATTACAGTTCCTGTGCATAGCAAAGTCCCTCCTGCACCAGTATCTGGTGTTCCCAGGCAATCTCCTGTCCTGGTACTAACCAGCTCTTGAGGCACATGGGTGTAGCACCGATCTCCATTTCAGTAGCCCTTGGCCTCTCGCCTATTATATAGCTAGGGTTACAGTGGGGAGCTAATCCTCTGGTAACCACAAAAGTTTGACTCCCCACTCACATGTGTATTGTAGTGTGCCTTGCCAGCAGGTACCATTTTTATGATGGTCTTTGGTATGACTAGACAGCGAGTAGAACTTGTGATCTCCCAGCCGAGAGGTGGACACACTAACCACTAGGCCAGCTCGTGGTCTCCTGTGCATATATCCACTTAAAATTTCAAAGTTACAGATATGAAATCTTTTTCAACTTTTAATGTGATACAGCAATCAACAAAATCCAAGTGAAAAACAAAAAAATATATTTTAGAGGGAAAAAAACTTGCAATAACCCAGTTCTATTTTATATATAATGGGGTATGTGACTCTGCTCAGAAGTTCAAAAGTAATTGTCATACACCTGTCATTAGTGAAATGAATTGAATTAACCACAAGTAAAGATCAGCTGTTTCTGTACAATTTTCTTCACATCTTCCTAATTTCATCCAACTGCTGAAGCCATGTTCCTAAAGAAAAAAAAAAAAGCTTACAAAGCATGTACAAGATCTCCCTGTAGAACAAGATCAATCAGGAGACAAAAGAATTTACAAAACATTAGCTGTACCATGGGTGGCACGGTGGTGGAGTGGTTTACACTGTCACCTCACAGCAAGAAGGTCCTGGGTTCAAGCCCAGCAGCTGACAAGGGTCTTTCTGTGTGGAGTTTGCATGTTCTCCCCGTGTCTGCATGGATTTCCTCCGGGTGCTCCGATTTTCCCCACAATCCAAAGACATGCAGGTTAGGCTAATCGGTGGCTCTAAATTGACCGTAGGTGTGAATGAGTGTGAATGGTTGTTTGTCTCTATGTGTCAGCCCTGTGATGACCAGGGTGTACCCTGCCTCTCACCCATAGGCTCCAGCTTGCCTGCGACCCTACACAGGATAAGCGGCTACACATGATGGATGGATAGATGTACCATGAAGGCCATCATCAACAAGTTAAGAAAATCAAGCAGCAATGTCAACAACAGCACCTGCAAAACTGACAAAGACAAGAATAAAACTTATCAGGGAGGCTGCCAAGAGGTCTACAGCAACATTAGAGGAGCTGCAGGAACATCTAACAAGTACACTCCCTACATATGATGATAATCACTCATATTCTTCACATGTCTGGGCTATGGGGTAAGGTGGCTAGATGGAAGCCCTTTCTCACAGAAAAAACAGGGCTTGAGGGAGCCGAAGACAATGAAGGAATCATGATACCGCACCCTGAATAGGGATACTGAGGCCCTAGCCTGGGGGAGGGGCTCATCAGTGAGTAGCTGATGGTCGGTCCTTTACCTATGGGGTCCAGCTGGGCTCAGCCCAAAAGAGACATATGGGTCCACCCTCCTGTGAGCCCACCACCTGCAGGAGGAGCCATAGGGGTTTGGTGCATTGTGGATTAGGCAGCATCTGAAGTCAAGGGCCTTGGTAGTCCCTGGCTGCCAAAACTGCATTTTTAGGGACATACAATGTTACATCTCTGGTGGGGAAGTAGCTTTAGCTTGTACCAGAGGTTGAGAGCTACCAGCTAGATTTAGTCAGGCTCACCTCAATACACAGCACAAGTTGTGGAATCAATCTCCTGGAGAGGGGCAGGACTATATTCAACTCTAAAGTTGCCCTAGGTGAGAGGCAGTGGGAAGGTGTGGTTTACTTATAGACCCCCATTTGGTGGTTGTATGTTGGAGATTTCCTCAATGAACAAGAGGCTTGCTTCCCTGTAACTTTGGGTTGGGAAACCTAGTGAATCATTCTAGTGAAATCTTACATCAAGGGTGCCCAATTTGGGGCCCGTGGGGCAAGTTTGGCCCATGCTCCATTTTTTTTGGCCCGCCTCATTTTCCCCATCTGTACCTGCCCGTCAGTGCCAGGTCTGTGCCAGCTGCTGGGAATTTCTGTCCCAGCGGCTCCGAAGAGTTGCCTGCAGTTCACTTTCTGACCACAGTTTTATAAGGGGGGACAAGTGGGGCACTGTTGAGTTGCTGGCTCTTCTGCATGTCAGCAGGCTCATGACACGAGTGAGGAGCGGAGGTTATGATGGAACGATGTGTTAGGCAGTGGCACACGGATAAAAGAAAATTCAAAAATAGTTGGCAAGATGATTTTTTTTTCACAGAAATTGATTCCTCGGCAGTATGCCTTATCTGTAGACAGAGAGTGGCAGTTTTGAAAGAATACAACATCCGTGGACATTACAAAACAAAACATTTACCTCAGTTCACAAAATACAGTGGTGAAATAAGAAAGCAGAAGGCTAGCGAACTGTTAGCCAGGCTCAGTGCCCAACAACACACGTTACTGCAGTCGTCATCTGCTCAAGAAAATGCAACTAAGGCCAGCTATAAGATCAACGCAATGATGGCAAAATCTGGGCGATCTTTGTCATGTGGAGAGTTTGTTAAAAGTTGCCTGACTGTTGCCTGACTGCAGAGACTGTGTCCCTGAGCCAGACACGGGCCTTTTTGCAAATTAGTTTATCACAGAACACAGTTACCCGCCACATTGAGGACATGGTTGAGGATCTCGGAGAACAAATCATTGGTAAAGCATCCAGATTTCCAGCCTTTTCTATTGCTTTGCGATGAGAGCACCGACATATGTGACTATGCACAATAGATGGTATTTTTGCACGGAGTCAGTGAGGATTTTGAAGTGACACAGGAGCTGGCTGGCCTTGAGACACTTTCAGGTACAACACGAGGGAAAGACATTTTTTCTGCAGTGGAAAGAGTTCTGGAGAAGAACCAACTTCAGTGGGAAAATATGGCTGGCATCACAACCGATGGAGCTCCATCAATGGTAGGGAAGAATAAAGGTCTCAGTAAACTGGTATCGGATAAAGTCCATGAGTGTGGGGGTAAGATTTTTAAATGCCATTGTATATTGCATCAAGAACAACTGTGTGCCAAATCAATTGGGCTTAAGAACGTCATGAAAGATGTTGTGGGCATTGTCAATAATATCCGCTCCAAGGCGCTCTCACATCATCAGTTCAAGACTCTGCTGGATGAAATGAACGCACAGTATGGTGACGTGCCATACCACCTGGAGATGCGATGGCTAAGCCGAGGCAAAGTTTTGCGTCGTTTTTTTGAGCTGCGTGAGGAGATCAGGGTGTTTCAAGCAAGAAAGCAAGATAACATTCAAGTGCCCATGGATAAGCACTGGATTTCTGACTTGGCTTTCCTGGTGGATGTCACAGAGCTACTGAATGCTTTGAATCTTCAGCTCCAGGGGAAGAACCAGATCATTACCCAGCTGTTTGATCACGTCAGAGCCTTCAAGCAAAAACTCTTGTTGCTCAGCAGACATCTTTCAACAGGTGATTGATGATTAATTACTATTACTACTACTATTACTGCTACTACTACTACTACTACTACTACTACTACTAATAATAATAATAATAATAATAATAATAATAACTGTGCAAAAGGGTGGCTTGCCCCCTCCAGGTTGGTGGAGAAGTCCTGCCTCAAGTGGAGGAGTTTAAGTATCTCGGGATCTTGTTCACGAGTGAGGGAAG
>JANZLB010000010.1:10596616-10611034 GCA_026167865.1 Notarius quadriscutis
GTAGGTGTGAATGTGAGTGTGAATGGTTGTCTGTGTCTATGTGTCAGCCCTGTGATGACCTGGCGACTTGTCCAGGGCGTACCTCGCCTTTCGCCCGTAGTCAGCTGGGATAGGCTCCAGCTTGCCTGCGACCCTGTAGAGCAGGATAAAGTGGCTGGAGATAATGAGATGAGATGAGAAATGCAACAATGGCGACCCCATACTGTTGTCCAGTTTAAGACCCGTTTGCAGGAAGAATGGGACAAAATAACACCTGGAACACTTAATCACTTAGTGTCTTCAGTCCATAAACATCTTAGAAGTTTTGTGAGAAGGAATGACAACATTACAAAGTGGTAAATGTTTTACAGTCCCAACTTTTTTGAAATGTGTTGCAAGAATCAAAATTAAAAAAAATAAAATAAAATCCATACAAATGCTATTGTATTGTTTTTCAGTGCAATGCAGGTCAAAGATTATTTACAAATCATTGTTTTCAGTTTTAATTTCGATTTCAACCTACCATCCCAACTTCTTCTGATTTGGGGTTGTAGAGTGTATGAATCCAGTAGTGGACTGACTAAAAAAACTTTGGGTTTTAGGAAATCAACACCGGTTTAAAATTATACATACACCCACAGATTATACTGCTCTAGAGCCAAAATGCTTCTGAAATAAATATAGTCAAACTTTACTAACTCTGGGTCACTGAAAATGAAGCTTAAAACTGTTCATTGGCTCTAGTTTTCAAGATATGCTACTGGATCAGTATATACATGAACCTTGACATGGGAATAGCAGAGGTTATGCAAGTTATAAAAGGGAAGGGTTCTCAATTTAAACCAGAAATGACTAAAAATACATGGTCACTTATATGTACTATAAGTTATTCAATAAAATCAAGTCGTACATGAGCTGATAGCTGACAAGGTGTGTAACGCCAAGTAGGCTATAAACCATGTACAACGAAATTGAGTGGAATAATTTTTTTATTCTATCCACACTCACTGGATTTTGAGAAACAGCATTTTTATTTTTTGCAAATTTGATCAATAAAATCTTTATACAAAACGTCCGACAAAATCATTTCTGCCTAGAATGTAAACAAACCGGTGAAATATCAGTAGCAATTTGTGAAAAATGCGATAATTATAATTCTTGAAAAATAAAAAACATATGTTCTGACCATCAAATACTTTCATTCCATATTTTGTTGCCTTTTTTGGGGGGAGGGGGGTTGTTTTTGAGTAGAGCTTCTATTTCATCCTCTGTTGGTTCTGCAACACACTCTGCCATTTTGTTTTTCTATACTCACGGTATATGAGCTGATTGGCTGTTCTACTACTAGGCTATCAGAACATGCAATTGCTCATATTCAGTGATATATATAAAATTGGGTTTTTTGCCATTTGTTTCATAATAAATTTTATTTATAGAACCTTTTTGCTGATTTTCTAAAGTGTTATAAAGAGAACAGGTGAAATATTATGTAAAGCAACCATAAATGCATGAAGAGACCTTGGTTTACAAGTTACACTTAAAACACTATTATCTATACAATGTACATAGGTTTAAAAACTAAATCTCCCGATAATTTGCACTTGTCAAACAGTCCCTTTTTATGGTGGCATAGAGAAGCTACCAGCTGTAGTCAATCCTGATCACTCAAAGGAAGTTAAGAGGCCTTGGCAAGCTAAAAGACATTTTTAAACTACATTTTAGTTTCATTTTATTTCATTTAAGACATTTTAATAATTAATCCAGTGGTGCTAAAATTTTCAGAATTTGCTGAGGGACCAAATATTTGGTGTGCTGTTGTGTATTTTTGATCCTGCGTTGATTTCAGAAAACCCAAAGCCTGTGCATCAATTTATTTTTTAATTAAAGATGTATGTTGTACAATTATTCTTACCCAGAAAAAGAACAGTTCAGAGAAATCTTTGAAAGTCCAATATTGCCATGACATTTATATCCATGGTGAGTGTATGTAAACTTCTGAGTGCGACTGTCTAAGCTACTATCTAATGATGTTAGAGTAACCCCAAAAAAGGCAGTTGAGAATCACCAACATATTCTCATTAGCACATAGTTTATCAGCTCATTTTGAGTGGTTTTAGATATACCTTTTGTAACATTTCCCCAGTTTGGGGGGAAATAAGGAAATGGGAGATAGGCTTGAGACAACTCAAGGTGCATTTTATTTTGCTGACCTTCACTTTTCAGCAACTGCTATTTTACTCTGTACACACACACACACACACACACACACAGAGCACTGGATTGTTCAGCTCTCTGGTTACTGGCTTCTCTCTGCAAGAACACAAAAGACACAAATAAATAAATTGCCAGTAATCCAACACAGGTGAGACTCCTCACATGTTACCTGTTGGTTGTACTTACCCCTTCACCATCCACAGGTGATGCTCGACCATGGGCCCACTGCTACATACCCCCACTGCCTGACTTAGGTCGGGGAGCCATCCAGCCAGCAGCTGAATACCCCCCTCATGGGAGAGGTATTCTCTTAAAAGTAGAGAGAGTCTGAGTCTCTCAGAAGTAAAGATGAAGAGGGCTTCACCACTCTGTGAAAGACTGCATGGGCAAACAGTGCAACAATTTGTGAATAACGTTCCTCAATATTAGAATTTGGGGATCACAGTATATTCGGTACATATTATCATTAAAAGATTCAGAGAATCTGGAAAAATCTTTGTATGCAAGGGACAAGGCTGAAAACGAACATAGGACGCCCATGATCTTCGGGCCCTCAGGTGACACTGCATTAAAAACAGACATGATTCTGGAGTGGAAATCAATGCATGGGCTCAGGAACACTTCCAAAAACTATTGTCTGAGAAAACAGTTCATTACTACATCCACAAATGCAAGTTAAAACCAAATATAAAACAATATGCAGAAACACTGCTGCCTTCTCTGCAATCTCATTTATGGTAGACTGAGGCAAAGTGGAAGACTGTCCTGTGGTCTGACGAATAAAAGTTTGAAATTCTTTTTGGAAATCATGGACACTACATCCTCTGGGCTAAAGAGAAGATGGATCATCTGGTTTGTTATCAGTGCATGGTTCAAAAACCAGCATCTGTAATGGTATGGGGGTGCATTTTGCACATGGCATTTTTAGCTTGCATATCTGGGAAGGCACCATTAATGCTGAACAATATATATAGGTTTTGGAGCAACACACTGCCATCCAGATGACATCTTTTTCAGGGAAGGCCTTGCTCATTTCAGCAAGACGATGCCAAACTGCATGGTGCATGTATTACAACTGCATGGCTCCATAGTAAAAGAGTCCAGGTGCCAAGTTGGCCTGCCTACAGTCCAGACCTGTCTCACATTGAAAACATTTGGCACATTATGGAGCGCAAAATAAGACAGAGGTCTGTTGAACAACTGAAATTGTATATCAGGTAAGAATGGAACATTTCACTTTCAAAACTATAGCAATTGGTTTCCTCAGTTCCCAAACTTTTACATCGTGTTGTTAAAAGTAGCGGTGATGCAACACAGTGGTAAACATGACCCTGTCCCAGCTTTTTTAAACCTGTTGCTGGCATTAAATTCAAAATGAGCATATATTAAAGAAAACAATAAAATTACCTAGTTTCAACATTTGATATGTTGTCTTTGTACTATTTCCAACAAAATATAGGGTTTCTGTGATTTGCAAATCATCGTATTCTGCTTTTTCTTCTGTTTTGCATAGCTTCCCAACTTTTCGGAATTAGGGCTGTAAATTGCCTGTAATCTGACACAGGTGAGACTTATGATGTGTTACCTGCTGGCTCTACCTCCCTCCTCTCTGTCCATAGCTGATGCTCAACCACACCCTCACTGCCAGATCTTTGTTCAACTATGTTTCATACAGCAAGTGTGTTTTCTGTCACAGTGTGCAAGGTGCACACAAAATAGATAATAACATTAGTCAGGGTTTCAGCAAAATTTCCAGCCCATCTATCTCAAAAATCTCACAAAGGCCTGAAATGCCCCTCCAATAAATAAATAAATAAATAAATAAATAAACAAATCACGGATTGGAAAAGGGAAACAAATCTTTTTTTTCTATTTTGTCAGCTTATATGTTGGGAAATAAGGCCACTGTGGTGCACCCACATTTCTACCATACAGACATTATATACTCCATAATCTTTCCGCAATGTGTAATTAACATCTAAAAAGGGTGAAATTTGTGGCAAGAGTGTCTAAAAGCACTGTCAGACAGGAGGAGATAGTTCAAACATCTGAGTTTGTGAGTAAGGAGTTTGCCTAAGAGTTAAAGAGTCATGGATAGGGTTGCATGACCAGAGAGGAGTCCTACTCATACTACCATATAAGTAGGATTTGACTCAGGGCAGCAGTGTTTTGTCAAAAAAAAAAGTCATTCTGGGAGTATGATTGGTGAACTGGGGGGGGGGGGATAATATTTTCATTTATCTGGGTTCAAAAAACACCCAACATCCATATGTAAGTTAAAGTCTCAAGAACTCATGTAAAGAGAAACTGCTAGACCCATGATTGAGAGAGACATAATCCAGTACAGGGTTGAGAAAGCAGTTAAATTCACATCCCATAATAGGAAAATAAGTGTTGAGATCTAGAGAAAGGGTAATAATTTGGGGCATAAATGTTTACTAAAGCAAGGCCATGTTCTTGCACTAGCCAAAGGACCTCTTTTTGACCAGAAATAAAAAAAAAAACATGGACCCATATGGATCAAAAGGATGCTGCTGGTGAAGGCTTCAGGGTGGGTGACCTGTGCACTCACTCTAGCTTGAGTATGTGTAATGCATTGGCTCCAAACAGCTTGGAGAAGGAGGATACCATGAATGAGGTATGTGGCTTGAGCTTGGTAAGCTTCTGGTTATCATCTGTTACTGACTTCTCAATATCTTGAACCTTAGATCTGAGCACACTAAAGCAGGCACTGAGGGTTTTGCAAGATGAAAACAGTTTGCCAATTAGTGATGAGGTCTTCCTGATAGTTGTTAAGACTTTCTATGATAAAGCAGGATGTAGCTTGGTATTAGCTGTTGCAGGGTGTGGTTCTACATCGTTTGCTTCACTCAGATGACTAGCTTTGTCAAAATCCAGAGAATCTTGCAGACTGCACTTAGTTTTCAGCATTTTAAATGTTTTAAAATGCCCGGAGTTAAGAAAAGGACTTAAGGCATTTAAAAAAAAACTGGAGGGGGGATGCACTAAAAGGCTTTAAAATAAATAAAGTCACAGAGAGACTCCCGCACACATCTCACTCTTCAGGAACCATACTGAGCACCACCACTTATAGAATATTTGACAGTTCCCACATAGAGACAACCAAAGAAGCCTTAAGGGTTATTAATCTTTTTAAAATAAACAGTATCATACAGTCATCTGAAAAAATAAGTTCCTCCCATGGAAACTGTAAACTTTTCTCAACATATTTAAACAATCATTTTACCCTTTTGTTATAGTACCTACAGATAAAGGTGATATACTTGAACAAAACGACAAAAGGAAAATTATCACTTACAATAATTTATTCAACAAAAACATCAATACATGTAATATTCTTTTTTGGGGAAAGTAAGTATACCCTTGGCTTCAGAAGCCAGTATTACCCCCTTTAACAGAAATAACTGTCATGATCCGGAAGCCATGGGAACAAATTGGACCCAATAAGCAACTACTGGAAATAAACTGAGGCATAGCTAATGATGAGAACAGGCAGGAAGCAGGCACAGGAGCACAGTTTGAAACTCACTTAGCGAAATCCAGGAAGACAAAGCAAGGGCAGAGTGATAGATGATCATAATCTCAGGAAAAAAAACGGAGCCGGAAAAATGACAGAGTCCCGGGTCAAAGTCCCATTAACAAAACTAAAAAAATAGGCAGGCAAAATCTTAGTCCAAAAATGTAATTCAAGAGCCGAAGAAAAATACGGAGTCCTGAATCAAAGTCCTGGTAATAAGTCTCAAAAATCAGGCAAAAGTTGTAGTCCATAAATGTAATCCAAGTCAAGAAATAAAGTGTGAATGAGAACATGAACTTAAAACTTATGGCAAGTATATATCCACGTTGTGTATTTCTCCTCAGTGTGTTTATATAGGAGTGCTAACGCAGCATGGGGAGAATGGGGAAAATGTGGAGTGGAGTGCAAAAGCACAGGTCAGGATTTGGAAATTCCAGGCTGGATCCTGACAGTACCTCCCCCCCTTACAGACACCTCTGGGCATCCCAGATAGAGCTCCCAGGTTCTTGTAGTGGAAATCCTTGATGAGCGCAGGGTCAAGGATGAAACGTGCTGGCACCCAACACCTCTCCTCAGGGCTATAGACTTCCCAGTCAACCAGATACTGTAACCCCCAACCTCATTGATGGACCTTTATTAGTTTCCTGACTGTGTAGACCTCCCCTCTGTCAATGATCCTGGGAGGGGGAAGAGCCTTAGAAGGGGAGGAGAAGGGACTGAAGACCAGAGGTCTCAGTTAGGAGACATGAAACGATGGGTGGAGGTGCCACACAGACTTGAGCAATGCCAACATCACAATTGTAGGGTTAATGACCTTAGAGATAGGAAAGGGGCCAACAAATCTGGGGGCCAGCTTACGTGAGGGAACCCTGAGAGGGAGATTGGCTGTAGACAACATAACCTTTTGTCCCAGGCAGTAGACAAGAGCTGACCTGTGATGTCGATCTGCCATTGTCTTGTCCATGTGCCTGGTACGTGCCCAAACTCTGCAACAGTGTCAGATAAAGGTTTGAGCCGAAGGAACAGATGCCTCCCCCAGTTGTTCATGGAAAAGAGGGGGCTGGTAACCGAGGCAACACTGGAAGGGAGTCAGTCTGGTGGAGGATGAGGAGAGGTTATTGTGGGCATATTCAATCCAATGAAGTGCCTGGCTCCAGGAGGAAGAATCACCAGATCTTAAGCATCATAGAGCAACCTCTAGCTTCTGATTGGTATGCTCAATCTGCTGGTGGTAACCTGAGGAGAGGCTGGGAGTGGCCCCAATGAGCTCACAGAACTCCTTCCAGAAGTGAGCAGAGAACTGGGGACCTCTGTCAGACACAATGTCCGTAGACAGACCGTGACATGGTTGACATGGTTGACATGGTTGATGAACAGTTCTGCCATCTCTTTAGCTGAAGGCAGCTTAGGGAAGGTAATGAAGTGAGCAGTCTTAGAGAAGCACTCGATGATCGTCATGGTGCAAGTATTACCCTTGGAGCTGGGGAAGCCAGTGACAGAATCCACCACCATGTGGGACCAAGGACAGCAAAGTACAAGTAAGAGCCTCAATAGTCCAGTAGCAGGTTGGTTGCTTGTCTTGTTTCTGGAGCAGACATCACAGGCCGCCACAATGGTCCTAATGTCTCGCCGCATGATCGGCCATCAGAAGCATTGACTGAGGATGGCAAGGGTCTGGGCTGCCCCAGGGTGACAGGCTAGGAGGGAGCTGTGACCCCACTGAAGCACTTGGGAGTGCACACAAAGAGGCACATACAGACAGTTAAGTGGACCATTACATGGTCCTGGATCACTGAGCAGGGCATTTTGGACAGCAGTTTCTATGTCAAGCTGGGCAGCAGCCACGAGACAATGGGCAGGGAGGATGGGCTCAGCAGTGCCTTGCTGAGAGTCCAGAGAAAACTGCTTGGAAAGAGGATCCGGCTTGATGTTCTTGGAGCCTGGTCTAAAGGAGAGCACAAAGTTGAAGTGGGAGAAAAACAATGACCACCTGGCTTGATGCGCATTGAGGCATTTAGCAGACCTGAGGTACTTAAGATTCTTATGATCAGTCCATATGATGAATGGAATCTCAGTCCCCTCTAACCAGTGCCTCCACTCTTCTAGGTCCAGCTCGATAGCTAGTAGTTCTTGATCATCAGTGCCATAGTTGCATTCCACTGGAGTCATGCAATGAGAGAAAAATGCATAGGGGTGCACCTTGTTATCCTTGGCTGACCTCTAGGACAGGAAAGCCCCAATGCCCATGTCTGAGGCATCCACTTCAAGGATAAACTGAATGGCAGGGTCTGGGATGATGAGAACTGGTGCCATGGTGAATCTGCTCTTAAGACAGGAGAAGGCACTCTCAGCATAGTTGGTTCATGAGAAGGGGTGCTTGGAGGATGTGATTTTGGTCAGGGGAGCAGCGATGGTGCTTTAGTTCCTGATAAACCTTCAATAAAAGTTAGCAAAATCCAAAAAGTGCTGCAGTTGCTTATGGGAAGAGGGAACAGGCCACTCAGAGACTGTCTTGACATTGTCGGGGTCAATTTGGACCACCCCAGGGGAAATCACAAAGCCCAAGAAGGTCAAGGTGCCCTTGTGAAACTCGCACTTTTCTGCTTTGGTGAAAAGTTGGTTCTCAAGGAATCATTGCAGGACCTGTCTGACCTGGAACCAGTGGACCTCCAATGTGGGGGAGAAGATGAGGATATCATTGAGATAAACAAAGGTGAACTGGTTAGTGAAATCTTGTAAGACATCATTGATCAGGGCTTGAAAGACAGTGGGGCCATTATTGAGCCCAAACGGAAGAACCAGGTATTCATAGTGGCCCATTGGTGTGTTAAACGCTGTCTTCCACTCATTTCCTTCCCTTATTTGCACCAGGTGGTAGGCATTGCAGAGGTCCAACTTGGTAAAAATATAAAAACCCTGGGCCCCCTGAAGTAACTCGAAGGCAGTGGACATGAGTGGTAGGGGATAGCGGTTCTTAATAATGGTAGCATTAATTCCCCATTAGTCAATGCAGGGCCTGAGGGATTTGTCTTTCTTCTCCACAAAAAAGAACCCTGCTCCAGCTGGAGAGGATGATGGATGAATAATGCTAGCCACTAGAGACTCTGAGAGGTATCTGTTCATGGCCTCTCTCCCCAGGGGGGAAAGAGAATAGACACAGATGCTGGGAGGTGTGGTTCCAGGCAGTGGGTACTCCAAGAGAGAATGGTTCCATCACTCTAGTTAATGTGGGGGTTATGGAGGTGTAATCACGGAAGGCCAAGGGCAATGAACTCAAGGGAGTCATTCATGGTGTAGAATGAAATTGATTGGATGTGATTACAGAATGAAATTGATTCAATGTGATTACCTGAGACCTTCAAAGTAACTGGGTCAGAGACATGGGAGATAGGACTGAGTTCAGCTCCATTCAAAGCTCTGGTCACAAGGGGGCAATCTAGCTGATGCAAAGGGATGTCCTATTCTTCCGCCCAGGAAGTCCTGATAAAGCTCTGGTCCACACTGGAATCAATGAGGGCTTGAACATACAGGACCTTGTTTTGGAATGAGATCTCAATGGCCAACATTGACCAAGCAGCAGGGGAAGTGTGAGTAGAGATGCCCACTCGTATCCTCAGATCTAGTGGTGGGTGGCCCCCTTTGAATGGGCAAAGGGAGATTAAATGTCCAGACTGTCCACAGTAAAAGCAGGAACTAGTTTCTCGACAGTATTTTCTTTCCTCTGGGGTTACCCGGGTCTTGCCTAATCACATGGGCTCCAACTCACCAAGAGTGACAACCTCCAACAGAAAGGTGAAGGTCCTGGGTTCAACCCTTGGGCTCCACCTTTGATCCCTTCTCTGATTACACAGCAGCAGGCGAGTGTCCACCTGACCGGCCAGGTCTACCAAACCATCCAGGCTCTCAGGAAGGTCATAAGGTGCAATCTCATCCAAGATGACAGGATTTAGCCCATGAAAGAAGGTGTCATACAAGGTGCTCGCATTCCAGTCAACAGCTGTGGCAAGAGTCCGGAATTCGATAGCATAATCATGAACTGAATGAGTATCTTGCTTCAGCCCCATCAGCTGTCTTGCTGCCTCCCTGCCCTTGGGGGAACGGTCAAACACTTTCTGCATTTCCTCAATGAACTCCCTGAAACTTGAACAGCAGGGCATCCTGGTATCCAAAATAGCTGTTCCCCACTCCCATGCTTTTCCTGTTAAGAGGGTGAGGACATAAGCTATATGGGAGCTTTCAGATGGGATAGCAGATGCCTGAAGTTCCATTGCTAAGGAGCACTGTGAGAGAAACGAATGGCAGGTCCTGGGTGCATCATCATATGGCTGTGGACTGGGGAGTCAAGGCTCATGGGGAGGGGGTAAGGTCAGAGCGGCCAGTTGACTGGTTGGAGCTGGTGCTGGTTGGCCCATGATTGAAGCCTGAAGGCTTTCCCTCCATAAGGAGAGCCTTTGTAGGGTATCAGTGATGGAGGACATGCTGTTGTGAACAGCTATGATCTCTTGCTGATGGGGTCCGAGAACAGAGCCCTATTTAGCCAATGCAGATCTGAGAGCATCGTAGTCTGTTGGGTCCATGGTGAGGCGGATATATTCTGTCATGACCCAGAGGCCACAGGAACAGATTGGACCCAATAAGCAACGACTGGAAATAAACTGAGGCATACCTGATGAGTAGGCTCATGAAGAGAACAGGCAGGAAGCAGGTGCAGCAGCACAGTCCTTAACTCACTTTGTGAAATCCAGAAAGCCAAAGCAAGGGCAGAGTGACAGATGATAATAATCCCAGGGGGAAAAAAACAGAGCCAGAAAAATGACAGAGTCCTGAGTCAAAGTCCCATTAACAAAACCCAAAAATCAGCAAGCAAAATTGACTAAGATTTTGTAAATGTAATTGTAACACAAAAATGTAATCTAAGAGCCAGAGAAAATAACAGAGTCCTGAATCAAAGTCTCAGTAATAAGTCCCAAAAATCCACAGGCAAAAATCATATTTCAAAAACGCTTTGCTTCCCGACTTTCCCAAGTCGGGAAGCAAAGCGTGAACGAGAACGTGAACCTAACAATACTTACGATGAGTATATATCCGCGTTGTGTATTTCTCCTCAGTGTGTTTGTATAGAGTGGCTAATGGTAAATGCATAGTAGGAGTGCGAATACAGCGCAGGGAGAATGGAGAAAATGTGGAGTGGAGTGCAAAGGCACAGGTCAGGATTTGGCAGTTCTGGGCTGGATCATGACAATAATGTCTTGTAGGCATTTTGTATAATTGTTCACTTGTGTCTGACATCAGCTTGCTGAAATTTTTGACCACTCTTCCATGCAATATTCCTTCAGTTGTAAGATGCCTGAGGGTTTTCTTGCATGTACTGCCTTTTTCAAATCTCCCCACAACATTTCAATAGGATTCAAATCTAGGCTTTATCTAAAGTCATTCCATAACCCTCTATTTCTTCTTTTTGAGTCATTCCTTGGAGGATTTGCTAGTGTGCTTAGGATCATTATCTTGTTGAAAAGTCCACTTCCAGTTCAACTTCAACTTTTGAACAGATGGCCTCATTATCTTCAAGCACTCTTTGATATGAGTCAGAATTCATAGTTGAATCAGTGAATGCAAGCTTCCCAGTCTCTGAGGCAGCAAAGCAACCCCAAACCATAACATTTCCACCACCATGCTTCACAGTTATTATGAGATTCTTCTCCTGAAAAGCCGTCTTTGGTCTCTACCACACATCTACTCTTACTGTGGCCAAACAACTCTACCAACAGATGAAACCATTCATCTGTCCAGAGCACATTCCAATAATATACCACCAAAAGGTGTGGTATTTGCCTGTATATTCCTTGGGAAACCATAGTCTTGTTTTAACATTCCTTTTGGACAGCAAAGGCTTTTTCCTTTAAATAAAGGAAAAATACGTTTATTAGGGATAAAACTACTTCATACATACAGTGTTTATTTTTCTGTAAAGTTGCTTTGCAATAATGTTGTTAAAAGCTCTATACAAATAAATCAACTTGACTTTACTTCCTGGCACGCCTCCTATGCAGGTCAAATTTGTCCAATCTCTTTCTGACTGCAGATGTATACACTTTCACCCCAACAGTTGCAAGAGTTACCTGCAGATCCAGTGATGAAATTTTGGGGTTCTAGGAGACTTCATTTCACATCAAACAGTTTGCTTTTGGGCTGAATTTGCTGGGGTGGCCAGTCCGGGACAAATTGGCAGTAGTTTGAGATCTCTGCCACTTGTAGATGATTTTCCTTACAGTGGAATAATTTATTTCTAATAATTTAGAGATCTTTTAAATCCCTTGGCAGATTCATAGGTATCCACAACGTTTTTTCCCCCCTGAGGTCCTTAGAGAGCTCTTTAAATCTTGTCATAATGACAGCACACAAAGAGAACACCAGACCCTAGATGTCAGGTATAAATAAGACAGGTTGCACCTGCACCTCCAGCTTCAGGTGGTTCTAATCAATGGTGCCTAATCTGGAATAATTTTATGGACTTGAAAGTGTGATAAATGTAAGGGTGTACTAACTCTTCCCAGGGTATCCTTGCTTTATTTCTTTTTTTTGACTGATTTTTTTTTTTATTTAAATTATGAATATTACTACAAAATGTCAATTTTATGTGTCAGTTGTTAGAGTATATTTCCTTTATCTGTCGGCACTGTATCAAAGAGAGTGAAATGTTTGCTTGTTTAAATATGTTGAGAAAGGTCTACAATTTCTATGGGATGTACTTATTTTTTCACATGACTTTAGTTGGGATTTTTAAACACCTACAGCCATACTGTATTCAGAAACAGACAGTGAGGAAGAGCTAAAGGTCAACATTCTACATGGAAAATGATTAGCTATAGTCTATAGTCTCTTAAATAAGTGGACAAGACTGGAGAACAAAATACAAAGACAAGATCATAAACAAAAACAAAACTCAAAAATACAGGTCAGGCACACATGATAGCTTTGTGTTCTACACTTTGATTTAGCTAGCTAGTAAAACCTCTTGCTTGCCCTGTTGTAAACATAGAGGGGACAGAGCAACAACAGCATTCTGTGTGGTCACCATATATTAACCAGAAGTTTTGCTCTTTCACCTGGTACTTGGTAAATATGACAGTGACACTAGTGTATACAGTAAAGTTGTTTTGTCCTCATAATATGTCTGTAATACTGTGGAGTGATGAGAAACATGAATACTTGGGTCCACATATTAAATTGTATACTACCATACTAAATAGGTCACACAATCAACTTTTAGTTGTTTTTACAGTTGTATTTAATTATTACCGGTATTTTGAATGCACCTTTGCAATACAGAATTTCTTTTGACTTTTGCACAGTACTGTACTTCATGATTATGTTCTTAATGCTCTGTGTCAGATACGAGGTAGGCAGATGTATGTGCAGAAGTATATTTAATAACAGTGAAGATATATACAATAGTGAAAACACACACAGGCAATCAATCCAAGTCGGCAAGCTAAATCAGAAATGTAAAGCAAGCAAATGGTCGGGTGAGGTGCAAACGGGATATCAGAGGCAGAGTGAAAACAGGAATGAGGAGCAGGTACAGGAAATCAAACACAGGAAGTAAGGCTCGGTAATGCGTACTGACGTAGCATAATACTTTGCAATATGCATGCGTCTAATCAGTCCTTATATAGGAGCACATATTGCTCCTCAATCAGGTGCAGGTGTGCGTCATTAACGGCGGTTGCTTGACACGTGCGCAGTCTGGAATGCGCCAGAGAGTTCTTCAGGTGAGCATGCCAAAGCACACCGAACTGACGCTCTTACAGTATATTTCAAAATGTAGAAAAGTATAGGGCAGAGCAGGGAGACTTGGGACAGGTTTTCAGCTTTTGTAGATTGTGTGACATTCTTTGCACATAGCAGTCACATTCATATTACATTAGAGAGTATTTATTATACCTTCTTGCCACAACATTAGTTTCTCAGCTTGTCACATACTAGGACATCTCAAAAAATCAGAATATCATGAAAAAAGTTCATTTTTTTCGTAATTTAATTCAAAAAGGTTAACTTTCATATGCATGCGTAGAGCCACAGTAAAAAAAAAAAACACCATGCCAGGCAGACCTCCCTGGCCTTCCATGCTTTCCATGCTTCCAGCAGGAAGAGCTCGCTGAATTAGTAAGTAGGAAGCAAGTTAAACTAAGATGAAATATGGTGAGGCGAGTTGAAGCTTTACAGATTACTGTTGGGATAAAATAGCTAGAAAGTTTCTACAGAGAGCCTGAGCAGCAATGCAATGACATTTATTGTTTAATCTAGCACAGTTTGAATGAACGGGGCAGGTCAGGCTGGATGGCACTGCCTCTGGGCACAGTTGGCAAAATTCTGAAATTCAAAGTGGGACAAGAATCGGCCATTATTGTCCAAGCCTGGAATATGGGTTACTGAAACGATGAAATTATCCAATGCAGAGGACCATGTGAAGCATGTCATGAATCTATTAATAATGGAACTGAAGAGCACCCTTGTTAATGATGTTTACAGCTGCTGCCTCATTGTCACAAAAACAGGAATTGCTTCTTGACCAGTGTTTACCCGAGCTACATGATTCGGTAGATTCCATGAGAGCAGTGAAAGAAGTGTCAGCTGACGAAGATGACAATTCTTTTGGCCATGTATCGGCAACCCGATGCTTATTG
>JANZLB010000010.1:10801956-10815367 GCA_026167865.1 Notarius quadriscutis
TTGTCCAGGGTGTACCCCGCCTTTCGCCCGTAGTCAGCTGGGATAGGCTGCAGCTTGCCTGCGACCCTGTAGAACAGAATAAAGCGGCTAGAGATAATGAGATGAGATTTTCACTCAGTCAAAATTTACATACATTTTGATTGTATTTGTTGGCATTGCCTTTTAATTGTATAAGTACAGAAGTACAAGCAACATTCTAAAATAGCATCTGTATACTATTATGTATATATACAGTGCCTTCCATGATTATTGGCGCCCCTTGTAAAGATTAGTAAAAAGGGTTTTTAAAAATCCACCTTTTGGTGAAGTAGCTTCATCTCACACTGAAAAAATGAGAAAAATCCAACCTTTAACTGAAATAAGTTTATTCAGAGAAAAACAAATCCATCAATAAATAATTATTTTCAACAAAAACACATGTGCCACTATTATTGACAACCTTGCATTTAATACATTGAACAACCTCCCTTTGCCAGTAAAACAGAACTGATTATATAAATTAAGTAGATAAAATAATTATTTCTTGATGAGGGATTTGTTTCTTTCTCTGAATAAATTTATTTCTGTTAATTTTATTTTTCTCATTTTTTCTCAATGTGAGATGAAGCTACTTCATCAAAAAGTGAATTTTCTTCTAACCCTTTTTGCTAATATTTACAAGGGGTGCCAATAATTGTGGAGGGCACTGTGTGCTGAAGATCACTGTCTTGTTGGAACACCCAGTTGCCACCAAGTTTGAACTTTCTGGTTAACTGAGGTGTTGCTTTTGCTGTTGCTTCAGTATTTCTAGATAATCCACCTTCCTCATGATGTAATTTATTTTCTGAAGTGCATCAATCCCTTTTCCAGCAAAGTGCCCCCACAGAAGGATGCTGCCACCCCCATGTTTCACAGCTAGGATAGTGTTCTTAGGATAAAAAGCCTGACCCTTTTTTCCTCCATGTATAGCACTGATCATTCTGGCCAAGAATGTTAAATTTTTTGTTTCATCTGACCAGAGAACTCTTCTCCATAAGGTTGGTGCTCACCTGCAAAGTTCAGTTTGAGTTTTTTGTGCAGGTCTTGGAGTAGGGGTTCTCTAATGGCAGGTATACTTTGTGCAATTTTGGGATGTCCCAAATGAAAGATGAAAGAACTGTGGCAATATGTTTGGACATGGTTCTAAAAGGTGGCCCTGTGTCCCACTGTGACAAGATAACCATTGTCATGGTCTTGCAACCAAAGCTAGCCTGGGACAAAATTCTGACAGTGTCCAATATTTAGGATGACCATCTCAAAACATGCCTGCTGCAATGACCTATGTCTACCCAGAGAAAATTAAATGACACAATGATCAATGCGGCACTGGTGTCCTGCTTAGCTTCACTGTTCACCATTATAGCAGCACAGATGGATGACGCACACTGATTACACAATTGTCTACTGGCTTGCATCATAGCCTCTGATTCAGTAGGTGTTATCATACAGTCGACAAATATCAAACATTATGTCATACCCAAGGTTATTTGATCCATGTTGCATAGCATGGTTTGGAATAAACTTGTATGATTTGCTGAAATCTCATTGGCTGTAGGCGCCATAAGACCCCTTTTAGGCCAATGGCCAATTACCTAAGTTTCTTCATGGTACCTGATTCCTTCAACTCCTTCAACAGTTCCTTTGTTGTAGTCTTGGGGTTCAGTTGAACTTTTCAGATGAAAGTTTGTTCACTGTTTATTTGAAATTATGCACTCAAGATGTTATTGAAATGTAGAATTTCAGCTTTAATTCAAGGGGTTTAACAGAAATATTGCTTTAATGGTTTAGGAATTACAGCCATTTTTACACAGTCCTGCCATTTTTACAGGCTCAAAATTAATTGGACAAACTAATATAATTATAAATAATAAAGATTATTTTTAAAACATGAATGCAAATTCTTTGCAGTCAGTGACTACCTGAAGCCTGAAAACCAATGGACATCAACGAATGCTAAGTTTCCTCCCTTGAGATACTTTGCCAGGCCATTAACTACAGCTGACTTCAGTTGCTACTTGTTTGCGAGTCTTTCTGGCTTCAGTTCTGTCTTCAGGAAGGGAAAAACAAGCTTGATTGGGTTGAGATCAGGGAAATGACTCAGCCATTTAAGAACATAAAAATTCTTTGCCTTGGGTTGCTTTTGTGGTATATTTCGTGTCATTAAAATTTCGAGTTTTGCAGTATTTGACTGAATCTGTGCAGAAAGTATAGTTCTATATAGTTCAGAATTCATCCTGCTACTTCTATTAGCATTCACATCAATAAACACCAGTGATCCAGTTCCACTGGCAGCCATATATGCCCCATGTTATAACACTACCTCCACCATGTTTGACAGATGATGTGGTATGCTTGGTCCTTTCCTTCTCCATACCATTCTCTTCCCATTATTCCCAGAATTGGTCAGACTTCTACACATTCTCAACTGGAATAATATGAAACCGTAAGATAAATGTTCAATCCCATCAAAGTTATTTATTTATTTACACCTATGGACAATTTAGGGTAGCCAGTTGACCAAACCGCATGTCTTTGGACTGCGGGGGAAACCCGCCCAGATACGGGGAGAACATGCAAACTCCACACAGAGAGGCCTCCTGTCGGCTGCTGGGCTCAAATCCAGAACCTTCTTGCTGTGAGGCAACAGTGCTCACCACTACATCACTGTGCCACCCGAGCTGCTATTACTGTTTCCGTATTTGAATGGTGCACTGTGATTGGTCGAGTGGAGAAATCACGTTCTGCTGAAAATCAGTAGTGGCGTTTGTCAGATTTTTGTCAAGAAAAGGGATCTATAATGGATACCATGTTTTGTATAAAACTGATTTTGGAACTTTGAAGCGCGCTCAAATGCCAAACTTTTTTTGGAGTTAATTTTAATTTTTTGAAAATGGCGCTTATTGCATTTTGGAACCAAACTCTTGATATTCTTGTATTACAAAAATAATATAATTAGTTTTTCTAACTAATATGTATTCTAACATGGCTTCACCCCAAAATATAACCAATTTGTTTTTGCCCTCAAAGATAGGTAAAAGCTTTTACAGCTACTTGCATCTCTGTATAAAAACGTCTTTTGAATGCTGTTGGTAAGAACTCCCACAATATGGTCTTTGCAGATGGTGTGTCTTGCCAGTGGACAAAGGTGGAACTCTGGGTCACTCTCAAGGTATAATGGGTTTGATTTGAAGGCACACACACTAGGAGCAGGGGCCTGGAGTGAACAAGGGAAAAATAAGCAATAAGCACAAGAAACAAGCACTCGTACAGTAAACTCAAACACAGTGATCACAAAAATTTTAAAAAGTAGGTGTATTATAGCTCAGTATTTGCACTGAAGAGACTCATTAATAGTGAAACAAGCCAAATGTCCAGCTTCATTTGTCTGGTCACAACAACTGTTTAATACACTGACAAAGTGTACATGCATTAAATTATTTTGCACTAGTTAAATAGAAATAGATGAAATATAAATGCAAGTATTTACAAAGATCCTGAGAGGGTGGGCATTTTGTGGTTTTAATATTTTATGAGGAGTCTTGAAAAAGAGCACAGGGTCGAGGTCAGGCTCTAGTCTCTCCTCTCCTTGTTGCTCCTTCTCCTTGTTAGAGTTCAGATCAGGAGACTTCACCCTGGGCAGCAATTCATTCTGTAAAATGCACAACACAAACAACAAACTGACAATACAAACAAAATTTGGGTGTGCAAAAAAAAAGTCATTGAATGCAACTGTATTACCTGTGTTTCTGTGCGCAACAGCCTACAGTGTTTGTTCTGGGCACAAATGGCTTTGGAATCAAACACAGTAACTTCCTGATAGCCGTTTAGCTTGTACTGCTGAGGAACCTGGAGAAGTAAACATTAATACTAAAGTTGCGGTGCATAAAATGTTTTAAACCAAGTGGCAATATTGAAATCAGGAGAGAAAAAAAATTCTCAACTGTTCTAAGTCATCCTAAACATGCTTTCTCTCTTTCTCATACATATAAAAAACACACACAGATCAGCCATAAAATTAAAAACACTGACCAGTAACGTGAATTACATTATGTTGTTACAGTGGCACCTGTCAATGGGTGGGATATATTAGGCAGCAAGAGAACAGTCGATTCTCAAAGTTGATGTGTTGGAAGCAGGAAAAATGGGCAAATGTAAGGATCTGAGCAACTTTGACAGGGGCAAAATTGTGATGGCTAGATGACTGGGTCCGAACATTTCCAAAATGGCACATCTTGTGGGGTGTTTCCAGTATGCAGTTGTTAGTATTTACCAAAAGTGGTCCAAGGAAAGACAACTGTTGAACCGGCGATAGGGTCATGAGTGTTGAAGGCTAGCCTATATGGCCCAGTCCCACAGAAGTGCTACTGTAGAACAAACTGCTGAAAAAATGAATGCTGGCTAAAACAGAAAGATGTCAACATTAATGCTTTTAGCAGTTTGTCAATCTAATAATAATGTAATTCACATCACCTGTCAGTGGTTTTAATGTCATGCAAGGTTAAAACCTGGTGCCTCCAACACACTCAAATAGTTGGGACAGAGGCATTATTACCATTGGGTGACATCACCTTCCTTTGCATAATGCTTTTTAATTGTATGTGAACTGAGGATACTAATTATTGCAGTCATTCAATGGGAATTTTTGTCCATTTTTGCTTGATACAAGACTTCAGCTGCTCAACAGTCCGTGGTTGCAGTTGTCTGATTCTCCTCTTCATGATGCGCCATCCATTTTCAATCGGAGACCTCTGGACTGGCAGCAGGCCAGTCAAGTGCATGCACTCTGTGTCTATGAAGCCATGCTGTTGTAGCCCATTCACAATGAAGCTGAGCATTGTCCTTCTAAACTAAGCATGGACTTCCTGGGAAGAGATGTCGCCTTGAGGGTGACATGTCTCTCTCAAATCCCAATATATGCTTCTGTGTCAATGATATCCTCACACACATGCAACTCACCCATGCCGTGGCACTGATGAACCCCCATACCATCAAAGATGCTGGCTTTTGCACCTTTCTCTGATAACAAACTGTATGGTCATGTTCACCTTTGGCACAGAGAACTTCACATCAGGTTTTCCCGAAAACAAACTGAAAGTTGGACTCATCTGAACACAGTAGACGTTTCCACCGGCTTTCAAGTCCATCTGAGATGATGTTGGGTAAAGCGAATTTAACAATGTTTCTGCATCTAATTTATGAATGGCTTCCTCCTTGCATAATACAGTTTCAGGTTGCATTTCTGGATGCAGTGGCAGACTGTGTTAAGTGACAATGGTTTTCCAAAGTACTCCAGAGCCCATGTGGCTATATTTGTCACATTGGCATTATGGTTTCTCAGACAGTGCCACCTGAGGGCTCGAAGGTCACGCACATTCAACAGCAATTTTCAACCGTGCCCTTTATGCACTGAGATGTCTCCAAATTCCCTGAATCTTTTCATGATATTATGGACCGTTGATTTTGAAAGACCTATGGATTTTGGGACAAAGGGATGAGCAAAGATCACGGATTTTGGTACAAAGGGATGAGCAATGAACCATCCTTGTTCACAAAGACTGAGTGTGGCAAGATGATTGGTGGAGGAGTCAATGGAAGAGGCAGAAACTGTTTTCCAATAAAAAAAGTGCTCATTTGTATTGTCTTTTTCTATTTTTTTTGAAAACATGCAAATATATACAGTGCAATAACAAAGAAATGTCAGAAAAATGGCAAAACAAAACTGTACAAAACACAAAATAAATAGGCATAAAGTTGCCAGGCTATGCCACTAAAGGACGCTACATAAACTTGCCACCACCTTACAAACAGTACATCCTTGTTCAGTCAGAATACACAGACTGAGGCCATGGTCATAATAGGTCATGGTCATAATACAGCCTTAAACTAGCTGTAGCCCCTCCCACTGGCTTAAACCATTCATAAAAATAATCAATTAACTTAATATGAACAAAATCCTTCCAAAACAATGAATCAAATAAGAAAACATAAAATAAACAAGCAAAACCATTTCCATTCACCCAAAACATTTCTATACAATTAAAAACCCCACTCTGACAAAAACACCCCTTCCAAAATGGACCATTCCCTCAGTTCCCCGCCAAAAAACCCTATTTACAGTAATAGTATGGTCCTTCAGTTTCCCCCTGGAACCAGGACGTGGATGCTGAAATGAAAGTGATGAACTGTTTATGGAGTTGGTGATTACCAAGTTTTAACAAAGAAATGAGAGTGTTTTTAACAGCCAGTATTTATCATTGTATTTGTGGAAACCAGACAGAGTTAATACAGATGAGTGGTTGATGTGTTTTCACGGAATGCTATGAATGAAGAATGACAAACTGTTGTTGATTAAAATGCCGGTAGGTGTTTCCCTGCATTCCTACAGAACACAGTTGTTAGAATGGTAATTAAGTGATGACAATTAGTGATAAATGACAAAACAACCAGTAATATGAAAAAAATGCAAACAGTAGTAATAATATATTGTGGAAAATATCAGCGACACTAGCAGCAAGTCAGATTAGATGTTAGTGCCAGTAGATAACTGACTGCATGCTAGGTGTGCAGCTCGTAAGGTTCATGGTTCACTCCGTGACATTTCCCCCACTTCTGGGGATGGCCCCTGTGGCATCCTAGACAGGAAGTCAGCTATACAGTTCATTTTTCCTGAGTGATACAGTATTTCAAAGTCAAATGGTTGTATAGTCAGGAACCACCTTGTGATCCTAGCATTAGTGTCTCTCATACATCCCAACCAGGACAATGCTCTGTGGTCTGTCTCCCAACAAATAATATTTAAAAGAGTCGAAAGCCCACTTAATTGCTAAACATGCTTTCTCCACTGTAGAGTAATTGCACTCCCGTGGCAGGAGTTTGTGGCTAATGTAAGCCACTGATCATAGCTGTCCATTGTCGTCTTGAAACAGGACTGCCCCTAAACCCCTTTCAGAGACATCTGTCTGAACAGTAAATGGCTTCTCAAAATCCAGGCTGAGAAGCACAGGCTCTTGACATAGAGTCCTTCAAAGTCTTAAAAGCTGTCTCACACCCGTCAGTCCATTCAACCTTATGTGGCTGGTTTTTGCAAGTCAGCTCAGTCAATGCAGCAGCTTTCTCTGAAAAGTTTGGAATAAACCACCTGTACCAACCCACTAAGCCTAAGAAGGAGCACGCCTGTTTCTTAGTGGTGGGCCGGTCTGCAAACATGATGGCCTCCACGTTCCCCACTTGGGATCAGATTACATCTCGGCCCAACACATAGCCAAGGTATGCAGTCTCTTCCTTAGCTAAGGTGCACTTGTTTGGGTGGATGGTCAGGCCTGCCTCCTTAATCAAAGAGAGGATGTGCTGCAAGTGTTCCTCCCACCTGGAGCCGTAGATAACAATATCATCCAGACAGGCTGCAGCAAAGCCCTCCATCCCCCTGAGGACTCTGGGCAGCACGGTGGTGGAGTGGTTAGCACTGTCACCTCACAGTGAGAAGGTTCTGGATTCGAGCCCAGCGGCCAACGGGGGCCTTTCTGTGTCGAGTTTGCATGTTCTCCCTGTGTCTGCATGGGTTTCCTCCTGGTGCTCCAGTTTCCCCCACAGTTCAAAGACATGCAGTTAGGTTAACATGGGGTGGCCTTGGGCTGAAGTGCCCTTGAGCAAGGTACCGAACTACTCCCTGGGTGCTGTAGTGTGGCTGCCCACTGCTCTGGGTGCATGTGTTCACTGCTTCAGATGGGTCAAATGTAGAAGACTGTGCTTGAGTGTGCATGTGACAAATAAAGGTTTCTTCTTCAGAAAGGTGTGTAAAATATTTGTTTGGCATTTATTGAGTTGTTAAATATTTCACAGCCAGCTATAAATCTGAGTTCACTACAGAGTAATCCCCCTTTTTTTTAACTTATAAGGTCATCTGCTTATGCAGACAAGGGCCAGGTCTGATGTCTGGACTACACGTGTTGGAAATCCTGCATCTCAGGTAGCAGTATGCGTGTTGAGCTATTGTACTCTGCTGCCACCTGGTGGTAAACAATTATATTTACACATCCATAAATGCATGCATCTGCTACTGACAATACTAAAAACATCACTGATCGAATAAGCAAAACTGAGACCATTTACACAAACCCCTTAATTTGTTTTATTGTCTTAAGATGATATGTAAATAAGGACAATGTCCGAGTCAGCCGAATAGACCAAGCAGACCAGTTCCCACCCATCCTTATAATTAACATCAACTTCTCCCACCCCCATTGGCTGGGGTTTAACGGGAAACGCATCATGAAAAGGAAGGGTGTGTGCTTCTGACCTACTGCAGCTATTCAGCTGATGCCTCTGGGATTCTGGCCTCATCCACAGGACCAGAGAGAGCTGCTCAATCCTCTCTCTGATACGTGAGGAGGAGTCAGATATCCGACTTCCCACTGATTAAAATGAGAATGCTAACGCAGAGAGAGGAGCAGTGACAAACCTCAGCATCAACAGGAAAACACAATTTGCCATTTTTGTAAGCATCACAGAAAACCAGATACACGCCTCCCGAAAGCTACTGCAGCCTAAATACATAATGAAAAGGATGCACCATTACTAGCTATGACTATAAAACCCCAATCCTCACTTCGGTACAGATACACAGCAAATGATCAAATGCAAAATGTTTCACGAATTAACACAAATGCACACATTCCAGAGATTGAATGAATGTTAACTGAATGTAAACATCTAACAAGTCAATCAACCATCCCTGACAGCTAAGCAACCACACGAGAAAGTCAAGCTGATCAGAATTAAAACAATGGCAGCAGAATAATCAATTAATTAACCTTCTGTAATTCAGTTGATTGCATTCAAATCTACGACACAAATACAAACGATGTAATTAAAAGATCATAAATTAAATTTGCCCATATTAAATATTTTCCACAATTTGCTTGGGTTGATTTTATTCCCCAAGGTGTTTTGCTGAAAGGATGTCTTCTGATGGATTTCACTGGCTTTGATTGTCATAAAGATAGATTGGGTTGAAAGGGTCTGGACTTTTCAAAAATATGACGGGAAACTGAAAAAAAAAAGTCAAAGTTCCTCCAAAAAGCCGTCAGTTTGGTTTTTGCAACTGACAACGCTCAAACTGCTGAGTGAACATTCCTTTCAGCAAAAGTATACCCAAGGGATAAAAGGGGATTTAATAACACAATACCACGTGACGAAAGCTTTTCTATTACTGGATTGACACAGTGAAGTGGATGAAAAAGAAAGAAAAAAGAAGGACAAGCAAGCAATCCATTCCACCTCCCACCAGGTAAAAAGAAAATTTTTGGTCTGTTGCTCTCAACCCATCGGCTGAACAGGGAGATGAAATGAAAAGCAGAGTGAATGCACACATCCCCTCTCTCATATTTCCTCCGACTCTCACACACACACTTTCACACTCACTACATGCATGCATTCTCTCTGTCTCTCTCACACACACACACACACACACTGTCTTACCAGCATAAACTACATATCGCACACACACCCTTCACCACTCACACAAACAGAATAGCCACACCCAAAGAGAGAGAGGTGAAATGTACAAAGCACAAAGATGACTAATGAACATTCCTATCACACTCTTGTGTTAAAGGTTGTGTCACTGTGCCAGGTTGGGCTGAGCTTCAGCAGGGCTGCTGCTGGTGTTGGTGGTGACGGTGTTGGTGCTTTCCTGTGTGTTGCCTGCTGCAAGGCCACGATATGGCACCTCGATGATGCGGGGTTTGTCGATAATGCGTGCACAGCGGCTCCCCTTCTCCACAATTCCAATTATCCAGGCCTGCTGTCCATCACCCAGTAAACTCGTCCGGCTCGCCTTCATCTCAGCACAAAAGCGTGCTGCCTGCTCCCGTGGCAAACAGATCAGCAAACCACCTGAGAGACACACAGAAGTACCTTGAAGTCTACAACCTACTTTATTAATCGTATTATTTGTTTCGCCACGTTTTTTTCTGTCTCTAGCCCGGACCTGAAGTCTCAGAGGAGGTGCCATGCAGAAGGCCAAACAGGTTACCCCCGGCTTTACTGACAGCAGCCATCTTGGCGAGGATTGGCAGGTTGTGGATAACAAAGGCCACTTCGTTGCACTGCTGCTTGGCTAGGTTCCGTGCGTGCCCAATGATCCCGAAGCCGGTGATGTCAGTGGCAGCATGTGCGTTGAACTTGTGCATTAGCGCAGCAGCTAAATTGAAATAAAATATCAGTGAAAATGAACCCGCTGCTTTTAGCTGAGTAACTTCAAATCTGTCACCTGTAATTAGGAAAGATAATTACAAATTTTTCTAACACAGTCCTGGAATATGCCTGCACTGCATCTCTTTGCTCCAACACATTTAATTCATCGCAGTCTTTTAATTAACCGTTGAGCGTGTTAGAAACATTAAAATCAGTTCCAGAGTGAATCCCAATTACACTGCAGGGAACCATGAAAGAAATCATTAAACAAGGACACCATGTCATGGATGTAAAGCTTCCACCGTTCCCGAGGAGTCATGGTGCTTTAAAGTAACTACTGTTTAAAGCTTTAATGCTTTAAAGTAACTAACCTGGGAAAATGAGATGGAAGAACATCAACAGTAATATTTATGAAAATATATATATTTTTTTGCATATTAAACATACTGAAGTAGAGAATTTGCTCACAGAAAAAGGGTGTGTCAAGTTGCCAAAACAGTCGGCTTGATTGTAGTGAAACTTTATATCTATGCGTCATTATGAGAATCATTTAAAAATAATTCTCAGCCATATTACCAGTGCGGTTAAGGGTAGCCATGTTGAGCATGGCCTCCTGATAAGCATGCTCCACCTCCTCCTTTGAGATCACCAACTTGATCTTGTTCCATTTTTCCGGCTGAGAGAAAGAAGACAGAAATTTAGGAAATAATTGGGGGCTGCAAAAACATCCACAAACACTTCCATAGACCATGGCATAATGGGGACAGGTGAAAAAAAGCTCGTACTATGTTCAGCCACTGATGAGCGTTGACGGCTACTTGGGTTCCAAGAGGTTTTGTCAGAACGAGCACGTCGCCTGGTACAGCACCATCTGGCCTGTGTATAATGCATAGATGAAATGAGACATTATTATCATGGTTATTTCAAATATCGTCAATTTGCTTATGTTTCATTCAGGGGAGGCATACAGTATAAAAGGTGGGGGTATTTTTTTTTTTATTGCATTTACATTCCATTGGTAAAGTCTTCTCATCCAAAAGATAAAGACAGCCTTCTTGTAAGGGTAGTATCTCACTGGGCTGCGACAGCCTGCGACTAGTTGGAGACACAACAGTTGCGATAAAATATGCGAATTAGCGACAATTTTCACTTGGAATCACACAATTGACATTTGCATATTTTATCACAATTGTTGTCTCCAACTAGTCGCAGGCTGTCGCAGCCCAGTGAGATACACTCGCACTTCCTGTTTCACGGAAACTGACTTGGAAAGGGTTCGTGACGGCTTTGCGACACCAGCGACGCATTTGCAGCTATTTTGAAAGAAATTCTGTCGCACGAATTTTTTGAACGTGTTCAAAATTTCAGCAACGAAGGAGCAACGTTTTGCAACTCATGCGAGGAAATTGAGAAGCCCCACGAATGTTTCAAGACACTTTTGAAACTCTCTCGCGAATGACGTTTGCAATTTGTCGCAAGCTGTCGCAGCCCAGTGAGATACTACCCTTAAGCAGACATAAAAAAGACCCATTTCTAAATTACCGTTCTTATCAAAAGATTTAGAGAAGATTGTCCATACATGGTAGAGTTGATTTCTTTTATGCACAATAATGATATTTTTGACAAATTTTAATCTGGCTTCCATGCACGCGATACCACTGAAATTATTCTCATCAAAGTGACTAAAAAAACGTACTTACAGCTGATAGCTTGATTTTAATTCTTCTTGATTTGGACTCTGCATTTGACAAGTGGCTTGGCATCAGGGAAACTGCCTTAGACTGGTTTCAATCATATTTGTCAAACAGATCTTTAAATACCTTCTCTTCTATGGCCCCTCTGTCTCCATCATAATACTGTATGTGTGGGAAATCCACCACTCGTATTTTTCATACGAGCAACATCTGGAACATGGAGAACCAAAACCATGACATAACTCTCTATATGTCACTCGTGAGGAAATCGATGAATTGTTTTGATAAATTTGGGTACTTTTTCTTTGTGAATGTGTCTATATAATAAAAAGAACATCACACGTTGGCTTGAAGATATGAAGTTTATCTTCTCGTGTTCTAACATTTTTTTTCATATGAAATACATTTCGGCTCTGAGTGACATATTTAACAGTTATTCCATGAAATCAAGCTGTATATGCGCTGATAGCCGACAAGGTGTGTAGCGCTGAATTGGCTATAATCCATGTACGATGAGATTGAGTGAATTAACTGCTTTATTCTCTTCACATTCATAGGATTTTGAGGAAGAGAGCATTTTTATTTTTATTTTTTGCAAATTCAATAAATAAAAACTTTGTACAACACGTCCAACAAAAATAATTTCCACTTAGAATGTAAACAAACCGGCAAAATGACAATTGCAATTTGTGAAAAATGCTATTATAATAATTCTTGAAAAATAAAAAAGAGACGTTCTTACCATCAAATACTTTCATTCCATATACAGTATATATATATATTTGCATTTTTTGGGGTTTTGTTTTCGAGGAGAGTTTTTGTTTCGTCCTCAGTTGGTTCAGTAACACATTCTGCCATTTTCTTCTTCTTCTTTAGGGTTTTTTTGGCGGGTGGCAAACCAACTTAAAGGTACATTAACACCATCGACTGGGCTGGAGAACGGAACAAGAGATACTGGGGGAAAAACTATATTCTTTCAGCTATTTCTGTTTCTTTTAAATACTTGATAAAGTGGTATATCTGACTTGATGCACTCCGCCATTTTGTTTTTCTCTACTCACGGTATATGAGCTAATATCCTAGTAGTAGAGTAGCCAATCAGAGAGTGTGATTGCTCATATCCAGTGAATGTGGATAGAATAATTCCCAATATTTCACTCCAATAATGTCACTCCCGGTGCTTTCTTGCTGTAGGATACGTATTGTCAAAATGGCAAACCGGTTCAAAATTAAAATTATTTTGTTTAACTTGCATATTTTTTGTGGATGTGGCTATATAATATAAAGAAGATTACATGAAGATATGAAGTTTATCTCCTCGTGTTGAAAATATTTCCACTCATTCGCTTCACTCACTCGTGAATATGTTCACCACTTGAAGATAAACTTCATATTGCGCGGCTGTGTAATATCCTCTCTCTCTTATATATCTCATCTCATCTCATTATCTCTAGCCACTTTATCCTGTTCTACAGGGTTGCAGACAAGCTGGAGCCTATCCCAGC
>JANZLB010000010.1:10829385-10842972 GCA_026167865.1 Notarius quadriscutis
TTCAGGAGAAAGCTAAAAACCTGTAACTTGCTAACGCCAAGCAAAAACATGGCTGAATCCTGAATGACTCAATTTTGCATAAATAGGGGACTACATGGACGGCAAAATGTAGTTTTTTTTTTTTTTTCCTGCCATGGAAGTGCACTTGTATACCGAGGAGGTAGCAATTTGCATTACAGCCGTGAATGAGGATTCAAAATGGCGGCTCGACTCAGTTTTCCCTTTCGGGCGCTCTCGTTTTCTGTTAGAATTTGGTAAAGAAAAAAATAAATATGGGACGTTATCCCAGAAACTTACATTTCTTGTCCTGGGCTTGTTTTGATGAATAAAATGTTTACAATCCAAAACTGCCTAAAACTGACCAGATGTCTACATTATCAGAGTTGATCTGCAAAGGAATATGACAGTTTTTTGGTTCTTAGATGTTTTTTTCCCCCTATTAAAAACATTTTTCAAAATTCGAAACCCTGGAAAATGCCCTGTCCCCAGTCAAAACAGAGCTACATCTTTCTCATTTCTCTTAAAATGAAAAGTGACTTAAATTAAAAAACTTTCTTAAATTCAAACTTCAATATGCTCTCTTTATGCAAGTATATTAAAAATATGAAAATATGAATTATCTAAAAAAATGGTATTTTATAACTGTCCCCAAATTTTCCATCATGCCCTGTCACATTCACTTCAAACACATCAAATAAATATGCAGCATGCCTTTAAGGATATGATTCTCAGGGTGTGACATCATTTCGCCAAGGTGAAGGCAACAGTGATGAGGGGTAAGTGCTCACATTGATTTCTCTGATTTTAAACTGTTTTTTCCATGCTAAATTTAAGGGGGACAAGATAAAAAGTCAGACCCTGTCACGTTGATTACTCTTAGAAGAGAATGGAATTAATTTTTGTTAAAACATTTTTTTAAAGGGTTACTAAAATTCCTGTCAACCTGCAAAAGAGTTTTAATGGTAGCATGTTAGCAGGCAGAGAAATGGCAGTTTAAAATGGCTGACCATCATACCCCGTCACATCAGGCCCTGTCACACAGCTGTGACAGGGCCTGATGGTCAGTTATTTCTATTAAAATGAATGCAATTGTTCCTTCTAACTTGCCTTTATTGTTAATGTCAATGTCAATAATGAATTTAAAGCCATTGTCAATGACTATTAATTATGATTTATGCAGATTGAAGTGAGATGGCTCCCGTTAGTGCTGCTGAGAGACAAAGGCAATGTCGAGCATGACGAAATGCAGACCCAGAAAGAAAGGCACAACATCTCCAGAAAGAGAGAGAGAGATGGAAGGAGAAGAAATTAAAGAGGAAGAACATTAATGAGTTGAACGAGCAAGAGAAAAGCCATAGGCGCAAATTATGGAGAATGCAGCAGAGAAGAAGTAGGCTTAAGAGGAAGGCCACAGATCCACAGGCAGGGCCAGGGGCAGAGCTAGAGCCAGAGCCAGAACCTGAACCAGGGCCTTCAAGATTAGAGATGACTGATGTCACATCTCATTGTCAGTCCTGTCACGCAAGGTTTTATGAGTAAAAAATAACTATTTTACATTTTTTCCAGGAATTGCTCTACTCAACAGTGTAGAGCAAGATGGGGACATGTATCCATGATTAAGTATTTGTAAAAATCTTGCAAGTACATGGTGTTTTTACACAATTATGTGACTGCCTGATGGATATGATGCAGATATCTTTGACTATAATTATCTGTAAATTTATTTATATTTTGATGGGGTTTACTAAACCATATTAAATGCAATTAGGGACACATGACAAATAGGAAAAAGCTGTTTTTGACAAAGAAATTCACTGGGGCATGTCATTTCCAGATACAAATTTGTCTGTGACAGGGCCTGACATTTTAGCAGTGAACTAATGCTTTAAAATGTGTTTTATTAGAGTATAAAAACTTGCTGAGATGGCACGATAGGCATTTCTCACAGTTTAACATGTCCTTAAATGTGACTACATGTTCAGATCAACAAATAAAATATGCATTTTCTACAGATTTTTGAAAGTGAAAATGTACGTTTCTCGGAGAATGTCCCCTTTCTCTCTGTGTGCGCATGTGTGTGTTCACTGCTTCAGATGTGTTAAATGCAGAGGAGGAATTTTGCTGTGCTTGAGTGAACGTGTGACAAAAATAAAGGCGGCGGCTTCTTCTTAATTTATTGATGTAATGGTTCCCTGACAGGGGTGGATGCTGAACAGGCAGGCAGGTGGGTTCTGCTTCACCTTTGATTTTATTTAAAAGAGGAACCCCCCCCCAAAAAAAAAAAATGTTTTTCAGCAGTTTAAACTGAAGAACTGACACAACCAACACACAATGAACAGGTGTAACTCCAGCCAGAGGGGTGAAAAAACACCTCTCTATGCTCCTCTCCCCCTTTCATCTCTTCCCCATCATGGCACACAAACATGTAGATATAGCACATTAGTTAACAACAGGTGCTTCTATTTTGCCCCTCACTTTCCTTGGCTTCTCTCCTCCATTCACAAACTGGCGCTTGACCACACCCTGCTGCCACATACCCCCACCACCCAACTCAGGCCAGGTAGCCATCTGGCCTGCAGCTGACTCCCCCACTACCCCCCACCCTGCTGGGAGAGATAGTCCATGACCATCTGCACCCTGGCCTGAGGACCACCTCAAAATTAAAAGGCTGCAGGGCGAGATACCAATGGGTGATCCATGTGTTGGCATTCTTCATGCAGTGGAGCCACTAGAGTGAGGCGTGATCTGAGCAGAGGGTGAAAGGGTGTCCCAGCAGGTAGTAATGGAGGGTGAGGACGGCCTATTTAATGGCCAAGCACTCTTTCTCCATGGTGCTGTACTTCATCTCTTACATCAATAGCTTGCGGCTAATATACAGCATGGAGCACTCCTCTCCCACCAACATTTGAGATAAAATGGCCTCCAGCCCTGTGTCTGGTGTAAAGGTCTGCAACAAAAAGGGAGTGAGAAGTCAGGGGTGTATAACAGTTGGGCCCCCACACAGTACCAAGAGTTGGCCTAGTGGTTAGTGTGTCTGCCTCTTGACTGGGAAATCATAGTTCTACTTGTGGTCGGGTCATACCAAAGACCATCATAAAAACGGTACCTACTACCATCTGGCAAGGCATGCTGCAATACAGATGCGAGTGGGGAAATCAAACTCTTGTGGTTACCAGAGGACTAGCCCCCTACTGTAACCCTAGCTGTATAGGTGAGAGGCTGAGAGCTATTGAAATGGAGATAAGTACAGCACCCATATGCCTTAAAGAGATGGTTAGTACTGGGACAGGAGACTGTCTGGGAAGACCAGATTCTGGCATGAGAGGTTCTTCGACTTGATTGACCCCCATACAGTGCAGCTTTTACCAGTGTAAAGGCCTGTTGGCACGGCTCACTGGACTGGATCTGGTGCTCCCTTTTTAGTGAGGTCAGTCAGCAGGCTGGTGACATCTGAAAAGTTAGTCATGAACTGCCTGTAATAGCCAGCCAGCCCCAGGAACTGCCTCACCCCCTTTTTGGTCTTAGGTCTTGGGCAGGCCATAATTGCTGCACTCTTATCAATTTGGGGATATACCTACCCATGATCCAAGTGGAAGCCCAGATACCATACTTCCACCCATCTAATTGCACTCTTTTTTTTGGGGGGGGTTGCTATGATCCCAGCATGCCTCAGTGACCTCAGGACCACCTTAAGATGTTGTAAATGCCACTCCCAATCATTACTATAGAAGATTATATCATCTAAGTAGGCCGCCGCATATGCATTGTGGGGATGGAGAATTCAGTCCATGAGATGCTGAAATGTCACTAGGGCCCCAAACAACCTGAAAGGAAGGGTGACAAATTGGTGTTAACAAAACAGAGTGGAAAAAGCCATTTTCTCGCAGAATAATGGAGTCAAGGGATCTACCAGTATCCCTTTGTTAAATCTAGTGTTGAGTAAAAGTGAGCTATGCTGAACTGATCGAACAGTTCATCAATGTGAGGCATTGGATATGCATCAAATTTAGACACTGTGTTGACTTTTCTATAGTCCACACAGAACTGGATTGATCCATGGGTCTTTGGAACCAAGACCACCCAGCTGCTCCAGTCACTGTGCGACTCCTCAATTACCTCCATCATAAACATAACCTGGAATTCATCCCAAACCACCTTTCTCTTGTGCTTGGGGAGCTGATATGGGTGGTTGCACACCACCACCCCTGGGGGAGTCTCAGTGTGGTGCTCTATGAGGTCAGTGCAACTTTTTAGACTTGCCTCTGGTCCCAGCTCCACCCTCTCTGGAACTACCATCACCAGAACCACAGAAACCTCCTCTCTGTCTGGTTTCAGGAGATTGAGGTGGTAAATATGACATGTTGCCTCTATCTGGATGTTTGATCTCATCATTGACCTCCCCAATTCACCATGTGAATTCAAAGGGCCCTTGCCACTTCATGAGTAATTTCCAGCTTGAGGTGGGCAGTAAAATGAGGACTGTACCTGCTGGTGCAAATTCCCTTCGCCATGCTCCTCTGTTATACAGGCAAGATTGACTTTCTTGGGGCTTGTGCCCATATATCAATTAAAATGGGGGAAACCCAGTGGAGGCTTGTGGGACCTCACACACTGCAAACAACAGATGGTCTAGCCACCTGTCCCAGTTTTTAGTGTCCCTGTGAATAAAGTTACAAATTATGTTTCTCAGTCTTTGGTTAAATAATTTGAACAGCTCATCCATTTGTGGATGATGAACACTAGTATGAATCAATTTAATCCCCAATAATTCATACAATTTGCACAGTGTGCATGACCTAAAAGTAGTGCCTTGATCAGTCAGGATTTCTTTTGGAATCCCGACTCGGGAGATAACACGGAAGAGCGCCTCTGCAACACTGCATGCCAAATTATTGCGGAGAGGCACTGCTTCCAGATATTGCATTGCATAATCCACTATGACTAACACAAAGCGATACCCGCATGCCAGTTGATCTAATGGCCCAATGAGATCCATGCCAAATCTTTTGAAGGGGATCTCAATTTGGGGTAATGGGCACAATGGCTCTTTTGGTGTTGCCACTGGATTTACTAGCTGGTATTTTTGACAAGCCACACACCATCTGCAGACATTGGCATGAATCCCTGGCCAATAGAAATAAGCCTTGAGAAGATTTAGTGTTTTATCCTGAGCCAAGTGCCCAGCTATAGGATTACAATGAGCCACATGGAATAAAAGTTCCCTATACCTCTTCAGGACTAACAAGTGTGTTGTCTCTTATTTAGTTTGACTGTCTTGCATCACTGGATAAAGCCTATCTTTCATAATACAAAAGTACAGGAAGGAGAGTGCAATGTTATGGTGGAGGATTTGCTCATCAATTACTTTCACTTGATCATGTCTCAGAGACTTGTCATACATCTGCTCCAATGAGAAATCCCCTAAGGGATTCCCCAGAGAGGGAGGAGAGCACTCCCCCCACTTCGTGTCTTCATGATACAGAGCAGATTTGGACGGCCATGGAACTGCCTCCCCAGCTAACATTGTGGTGGGATTTCCCCCATGATGTACTGCAGGACCCACCCAATATTATCTTTTTCGTTAAGGTTTTAAACCCCAGCCAATCTGTTTCTAGGATCAGTGGGTGGGTGAGTCTTGGACTAATCGCTGCCTCCACACTATGCTTTTTCCTTGTAACTGAATAGTTACAGGCATTAGAAGATGTCTGTGAATGTTCCTGTGCACACATTTGACCTTCATCAATTGTGCATTTCCCAGTGCCTGCACTGAATCAGGCTTTGATGCATGGAGGCCTGATTACAACCAGAATCCGCCAAAGCCTGATGTGTACTCCCTTGAATACTCCCCATCTTTGTAAGGTTGATGTGGGGTAACCCTGCAAACTCTGAGGCTGGGGCACTTGCTGGAGTGATGATGTGCAGGAGCACCTGGTGGTCCTCTTGTTGAGCCTGCAGAAGAGTCTTGAAGCACCACTCCTGCTCCTGCTGGTTTTGTTGGGCAGCGTCAAGGGCATAGACAGGTTCCTTGAATGGGGAGGACACCACAGAGATCATTCCCTTTCAGCATCCTGAATTTCCACACCACTGTAATCATTCCCTGACAGGGGTGAATGCCGAACAGCCAGCCAGATGGCTTCAGATTCACTTTTGGTTTTATTTAAAACAGAAACCAAAACAAGATATGCTCTTCAGTGGTCTAAACTGAAGAACTGATACAACCAACACACAATGAACAGGTGTAACTCCAGTCCAGAGAGAGAAAAAAAAAACATCTCTCTCTGCTCCTCTCCCCTTTTATCTGCTCCCCATTACTGCACACAAACACACAGACCCAGCACGTTAATTAACAACAAGTACTTCTACTTTGACACTCACCTTCCCCAGCTTCTCTCTCCATTAACAAACTGGCAGTTGACCACGCCTCTGCTGCCACAACCCACAAATGTATTGAAATTCCAATAATTGGAAAAAACCCACAAATTCCACTTGAAAAGTGTATGGTAAACCAGCTACCAGATTTGGCACACTATGATAACCTGAAATATTTAGTATTTGGGACTTCTAAATACACTAGAGATATGTTAAAGGCATATGAAAGTACATGTTTTGAGGCAGGTTTTGTGCATGCTGGAATGTTATGGGAAATTCCTGATGAAAAATACCTTATTATGACAAAGGTCAGCTCAAATGTGGACTTCTAATAGTAACAAACAAGCCAGTGTTTAGATCTAGCATATTTTATGGTGTTCAGCCTAGTCTACATTATCAGTACATGATAAACATGCTGCTAGTCTAGACAAGCATGAGGTCTAATAAACTATATCGCATCCAAAATAAAATATCATGACCATGCAACCTGTTAAATCTTTATTATTGAGACCAAAGTTCTGTCTGTTGCAGTTATGATGACAGCATGTGAAAGGCCCCAGTACCTGAGCATGCAGTGTGGGACATTCTGTGCAGTGTGGCTTTTTCAAGCACATAAATTATATCTTGAAGAGAAAATATTAGCTAATCTGAGAAAACAGAAATCTCTTCTGTGCTTCCTGTATCTCTGGCTGCACTTGATGGACACATGCACACTACTGCACAGTGTCTCTTACGCTCTCTCAACATCTTGACTTCAAGTGCAAAATTAAGACATGCTTTTTTTTCAGCATTAAATGATGGCACAATTAGCAGTAAATTGACTGCCACAAACTTGAGTAACTAATGTTGTGATTGATTTAAATATTCTCCTGCCCAAGTTTTGAACTCTGAAAGGAAACATCCTATAAATCCATATGCAATGAGGTCAGTTGTGCTTAGTTCTTCATGAAGATAAATGTCATTGTTTTTTGCTGTGATTTTGTTGGTCATTATAAGAGTTAGCCATTCATGCTCTATATCTATTTTTTTCAGAATCGTCTATGCTATCCAGATCTTTCATTAATTGAGATGATAATATTTGCACATTTTTATATTAACCTTTATATCAAGGAGGAAAAATGTGTCTCATGAAATTGTTTTTACATATATCTCACCAGAAAATGCTGGCAGTTGTTACAGATAATGCGGAAGTTCTGAGTTCACGGCAGTCTCCAAACATGGCCGCCATAGACTACAACTCCCAGAAAGCTCCACACCACCCTCCCTATCCTGAATTCTCATCAGTTCCACACCTGAATCACATTTCCCCCAACCAATCTAAGCTGTCTCCTTCCACACAATCCCTGTGAAGTATCACTCAGCATTTCCATACCTGACTATATCAAGCCTCAACTTACTTTTTTGTGAGTCTCCGTTTATGACCTAGATTATGGCTTTCCTAACTTTGATTCCTGTTTTGCCTCTGACATCTTGACTGTGCCTAACTTGACCTTCACTTCACCTGACCATGATTATTTGATTATGACTTGGATGTGTTTACCAGTTTATACCGGATGCTTTTCAATGATTGCATCCTTAATTGCCTGCTTTTTTTTTTCTCTGACAGAATACTTCACCCATATCATGGATGCAGCAGAGGAGACACAGTAAACTGTTCTTTTGATGCAGGGATGTTTACTAGGGGAATACCAGCAGATTACCTGCATCAGTAATCTAGATGCACACATCTCTCAGCTCACCACTGAGGTGTCCCAGGCACTCCTAGCATGTCTGACCCCCAACGTGAGTGCTTTGCTTGTGCAACATGAGTGCTTTGCTTGTCTGACTGGACAAGTTTTACAGGGAAGTTTCAGAATGTAAAGGCTTCTAATTTTCAGTGCTTGCTTTATTTCACTACTCACCCAGGTATGACCAAACAACAGAAAATTGCGCAGTTCTTAAATTTACTTCCTGGAAAGGTGCTTTGATGTGTGACTGCTATGTGTGAGAAAGGCAGTCAGCCCAAAACCTTGTATGAACATATTTAATTGGGTGTTTGACTATCAGCCAGAGGGTGTAGAGGTCAGTGAATGGCTATTCACAATACAGCAGAGGGATCAGAAAGTTGCTGAATATGCACTAGAGTTCTGCACCATTGCTGCTAGAAGTGGGTGGAACAAGCCCGCGTTGAAGGCTGCTTTTCATCAGGGACTTGACTCCCAAATTATCACCGAACTTGCCTGTAAGGATGAAAAGCAAACCCTAGATGTGTTAATCAACCTAGCCATCAGTCTGGACAACCTCCTCTGCAACAGGCCAATGTTACAAGGTTCTATCCCAAACATCCAGCTCACACACCCATCGAACTTTCCCATACTCTTTTTAACCCACTCAGAAGGTGAACAAAGATGGTGAGAAGGCCTGTGCTGAGTCCCACCTTTTCACCACCACACCAGTTTTTTAAGGTCAATGTGTTGTTAAAGCTCCCTGAATCTTCACATGTTGGCTCTACCCTGATGGACTCTGAGGTGGCTGGCAATTTCATCGACAGCATGGTCACCAAGAAACTCCAAATACCTGTATAGGAGCTCCCACAGCCTGTGAGCATTAAGGCCATTGACAGTGGACCCGTGGGGGGTTTCATCACCACCCGCACCTTACCTTTTAAACTCCAGGTCAGTGCTTTTCATGTAGAGACCATCTCATTACTTGTCATGTGCACACAAAGTCAAGACATCATCCTAGGCTTTTCCTGGCTACAACTTCATGACCCACATATGTCCTGGAAACACAGAGAAATTACAAAATGGTTACAGTCATGCCAGCAGCACTGCCTCTGCCCGCACTCACTATCACCTCCACTTCTGTAGAGAGCCCTGACCCTATCAACACCGTTGATATCCCACCATGTTACAGTTGATACAAGGAAGTATTTAGTAAGGTACAGGCCAGTGGTCTACCTCTACATTGGCCCTATGACCATGTGATCAACCTCCTTCCTGGCACCATGCCACCACATTGCTGCATTTACCCCCAGCAATCTTAGAACAAAGGGACATGGAGGAGTACATACAAGAAGCACTACAACAATGATACATTTGTCCCTCTACAGCACCTGCATCAGATGGATTATTTTTGTGGAGAAGGGGGGGCTCAGGCCAAGTATTGATTATCAGGCTTGAACCAGGTCACTATCAAATATATCCCTTACCTCTAGTCCCTTCTGACCTAGAACAGTTATGCTTGGGGCAAATCTTTACAAAGCTTGATATCAGAAGTGCCTACAAGCTCATGAGAATCCAAGAGGTGGATGAGTGGAAGATGGCATTCAGCACTACCATGGGCCACTTTGAATACTGTGTAATGCCATCTGGGCTATCTTGTGCACTCAGCATGTTTCAGTGACTAATTAATGACATTCTCAGATACATGCTCAGCTGATATGCCATCGCTGATATAGATGACATTCTCCTCTACTCCCCTGATGAAGTAAGTCATATCCAACATGTCAAGGCAGTTCTTGAACAGCTCTTAGCCAACCATTTGTATGTAAAGTCGGAAAAATATGGATTCCATGTTTCTCGAATTTTATTTTTGGGATATGTGAAAAGTGCTGAGGGAGTCAGTATGAGCACAAAGAAAGTATCAGTGGTCACAACATGGTCAACATCCACTATTGTTAAGGAGCTTCAATGATTCTTAGGATTTGCAAACTTTTACTGCTGCTTCATCTCTGGCTTCAGTTCTATGGGCACTGCCCTCACGCCATTATTAAAGAAGGGGGCCAAATGCCTCAAATGGACTCAGGCAGTTAAGGAGGCATTCACCCAGCTTAAATCTGCCTTCACCTCAGCCCTTATACTCAAGTATCCCAACCTCATGAAACCATTCATTGTGGATGTCAATGCCTCAGAAACAGGAGTCGGGGTGGTACTCTCAACACTTTGGAGAGAAGCCCAAGTTGTACCCAGTGGCATTTTTTTTTTTCAAGAAAGCTCACACTGGCTGAGCAGAATTATGATATTGATAATTGGTTGCTCTTGGCAGTAAAACTGGCATTGGAGGAGTGTAGACACTGGCTCAAAGAAGCTACACACCCCTTTGTAATATACATCAACCACACAAACTTGGAATATCTTAAATCTACCAAATGTCTGAATCCCCATCAGGTACACTGGTCCCTCTTCTTCATCCGGTTTCATTTTATGATTGCATACAGACCAGGATCCAAGAACATGAAGGCTGATGTTCTGTCCAGAATGCACACCCCCACAACCTCCACTCAGCAACCCACAACTATCCTCCCCCTGATTGCTTCATTAATGCCCTCACAAGGGACGTCAACAGAGAAATAGCACAGGCCCCTCCCAGTCACATCCCAGAAAAATGCCTTCCCAAGTGTGAGTTTGTACCACCATGACTCCAGGGCCAACTCATCACCTGGGCTCACTCCTCACCAGCCACAGGGCACCCCAACTCTCAGGGCACCTGTCAACTCCTTAAGGCCAAATATTGGTGGCAGAACATGCAATCCAACATGAACCAATTCATCACATCTTGCTTTGTTTGTGCCCAGCCCAAAGTACCCTATCACACCAGTAGGTACACAAATAGTACTCCCTACACCCCAATGCCCTTGCTACCACCTTGCAATTGATCATTTCTCAAAGTCTCTCAGACTCATTCCTCTATCAAGCCTGCCCTCAGCCCTTGAGACTGCTGAACTCATTTTCTCCCAGGTATTTCATTACTTTGGCATCCCAGAAGAAATAGTGAGCAACTGAGGCCCCCAATTCATATTGGAAATGTGATCCAAATTTATGGACAAACTAAGGGGTCACAGTCAGCTTGACCACCAGCCATCACCCCCCAGTCCAATGGCCAGGTACAACATGCCAATCAGGAAATTGGGTGTTTCCTGAGGGTATTTTGTATGGAGAACCAGGGGGACTGGGCCTAATTTCTACCCTGGGTGGAATATGCACAAAATTCACTGAAACTTTCTGCCACAGAGCTCATACCATTTCAGTATGTACTGGGATACCAACCCCCACTCTTTCCCTGGGACGACGACTCCACAAATGTACCAATAGTTGATCAGTGGTTCTGAAGGAGTAGGCAAGTTTAGGAAGATGTTCACCAATGCCTGGAATAAGTGGCTTGAAGGTACAAGCACTTTGCCGACAGGCTTAGAGGGGAGACACCATTGTATAAACCCAGAGATAGAGTTTGGGTCTCCACAAGAGATATGAAACCTTAACACCTGCAAGAAGCTTCACATCAAGTACATTGACCCCTTTATATTATTATTATTATTATTATTATTATTATTATTATTACAAAGAAAATCATGTGAAGGCATTGTCATGATTTAGTTGAGTGTTTTATATTAATTTCTATTCATTTATATTCACACACACACACAGCTCTGGAAACAATTAAAAGACCACTTCATTTTTTTTTCCTTATACCAGCTTCTCTATGTATGCAGCCATTTCACTCTAGTGTCTGTGCTGGAATTCCAACACAAGAACACCTCATCTGACTTAAAGAGATGCTTGGACAACATCACCAGCGGTTTGATTCTGTGACTCAGTCCATCCATACTCTCACGCAACAGCAAGGTTAGCAGCAGAAGCAGTTAGCCCAAATTGTTGAAAACATGAGGGAAATCACCACACAACTCCAGCTACTCTGGCTCTTCTGTGATTTCCAACCAAGCTGCTCCCTCCATGGCTGTTATCAGTTCGTTTGTTGTCAGCAAACCAGATAAGTTTAGTGGCACTCCTAATCAGTGTAAAGGGTTTTTGCTACAGTGTTCTATATTTTTTTGATAATTCCCCTCTGGGCTCAGACAAGGCTTGTATTTCTTTTGTGATATCTCATCTTATGGGCAAGGCATTAGATTGGGCTACTGCAGTTTGGCCCACAGTCCAATCCAACACTTATGATCACTTTGTTAGAGAATTTAAGGCAGTTTTCGATCACACCAATGAGGGCCACTCTCAAGGGGAATTACTCACCCGACTATGTCAGGGTAATCGCTCAGTTTCCGATTACACTTTGGGATTTTGCACTCTCGTAGCTGGGAGTCATTGGAATGAGCCTGCATTATTAGTGACCTTTTGCAACAGACTGAACTCTGACATCTTGGCTGATATGGCTTGTAAGGATGACAGTCTTTTGCTAGAGAATCTGATTTCATTGGCCATTTGCCTAGACCAACTGAAACACAGGAGAGGTCCTCATGAATCTTCTACGGTTCCATCTACTGCACTGACCTCTTGCCGTTCATATCCACCTACGACCCAGACTCGTGAGGATCCGGAACCTATGCAGTGTGATGCATTTCATTTATTTGTGGAAGAAAGGCACCAACATCTCCAAAGTGGTTTGTGTCTCCATTGCGGAACCGCCGGTCACTTTTTCGTGACTGTCAAATCCGTCGACACAGAACTCCAGCACCAACCCCAGGAAAGCGCGTGGAGTAGACTCCATGCATTAATGTGGTGAGTACACCCATTAAGGTGTTGGTCTCTAAGTCCTTTCTCCTACCTGTGATGGTTAATTGCCCGCAGTCTGTCTCTGTGTGTTCAGCGTTAATTGATTCCAGAGCTGAATGGGACTTTATTCACGCCAAGCTGGTGGAGCAACTCCAGATTCCTGTGGAGCCACTGGAAACACTGCTGAGACTGACTGCTGTCGATGGGGATCCTGCTGGAAAGGGACTTGTTAACCCGGTCATGAAACCCATCAGTATGACTGTCAATGCTTTATATTCTGAAGAGATTTGGGGGTTTTTTTGTATTAAATTCTTCTGAGTATGTTATTATTTTAAGTTTGCCCTGACTTGGAAAACATAACCCAGTCATATCTTGGTCTGATAAAGAAATATTCTCTTGGTCTAGTTACTGTTATGACACTTGTCTAGCATTCTCCACAGTTATGGCATCGTCAACTACTATAGAAAGCCCCAATTCTAATGTTGTAGTCTCCGTACCCCTGAATACAGTGACCTGTTAGAAGTATTTAACAAGAAAAGTGCTCCCAAACTTCCTCCTCACAGAGAATATTACTCTAGAGAATATTACGAAGGCCATTACTAAGTACTCATAGTGCCCCCTAGTGGTAAGGAATGCAATTTTCCACTCATCACCTTCCTTTATGCGGACTAAATTGTATGCGCTTCTCAAGTTGAGTTTTGTGAAAATGGATGCTTCACAAAGTTGTTGCAGGGAC
>JANZLB010000010.1:11040067-11052702 GCA_026167865.1 Notarius quadriscutis
GCCCTCGCCGGCCACGGGGCTCGAACCCGGACCTTCTTGCTGTGAGGCGACAGTGCTAACCACTACACCACCGTGCCGCCCCATTTTAATTTTGTGTTGGAATAAAAAACAAATAATTAAAAACATGCTACATTTTGCAAAGCAGACGAAGCCAGAAATGTCACGAAGCCTGAAACTTTCAAGCGTTGCGCATATGACGTCACTTTGTTTGAATAAACAATAATAATAAAGGGGGGGAGGGGGAGAAAGTCCACCAAAAGAAGGTCAGGATTGTAATTCCAATGGCGTAGCTACCACAGTCCCACCAAGTGCATGAAGATAAATCCCACACCGCCTGCACAGCCGCCGCGATGCCGCCAGACAAGATCGCTCGGAACACCGTGTCATGGATCCACAAAGCGAGCACAGAAGCACCGCTGCACAGAGCACTGGACAACCACGATGTTAAAAGAGCAACAAGCTCATTGCAGTCCAAACCGAGGAGCACAGGCATCACCCACGGCGCACCAAGGCCTGAAGAGAACCGATGCCTAAAACTGGTTCCGGAGCTACACCACAACCAGCGGACAAAACACTCAAACAAAAGACAAACTACACAAACACAAAAACAAGAAAGAAAAAAAAGAAAAATTAGAAGCTCCGGTAAGAAGTGGCAGCCAAACACACACGTTGTACTCTCATCTGGAAACGGAAGAACAATAACTTACCAGGAACGCTTGCATGTAATGGGGGACTCAAAGAGCCAAACTTTACCAGCTAAATAGAACGTGTTCCCGGTCTCGTATTAAAATACAATTTAGAGAGTTAACTATTTAACATATCTAGTTTTATAAGGTATAATTTCGAGGGGGAATGTTATTTTCACAAGACTAGCACTTTAAAGGAGCAGTCTGTAATTTTAAACGTAGTCCTGGCATTCTAAATAACTATATAACTTCAAATAATCCTTTGAAAAATTAATATTCACAAATTTTGCGATGCAATGCCTTGAGCTTTTTTTTTTTTCCCCTTTCCCATTTCAGACTGAAGTTTACATGGTTTCAGCGCAGAAGTAAACTTCACCCATAAGTTCACCGATAACAGGAACATATCTGCTCGCTGCTGCCACTTTTTTCCCGAAAAGCAACACACAAGGCAAGCAACAGAGAACGGAGAACAGGGGTTGTCTGGGAAGAGACAAGACTTTCCTATTATTTCACTACAATTACAATTCACCGACTATACAACAGAAGGCTCTAAAAATGACAAGCTGCCCCTTTAAATGTTTTGTTGTTGTTTTACATGCACTAATGATCATTTTCCTGACACATTTAACCAGAGCCTCCTCCTTGGCCTCCATCTGTCTCGAGAGACAATGGACTATGTGTCCGAGAGTCTTTGGTTGCAGCGCCTTGAGTGGCTGATCAGTCCGATTTGTGACCGGCACACTCGGCTGCAATTTGAGCAAGCAAGGGCGGCAGTGTCGTGTTCTGCTAGGGCTGGTGTTGACCTTTAACCAGAGTACATGACCACAAAACATTCAGTTGAGGTAGGTCTAATAAAAGGAAAGCCTTTAAAATGCTAATAAACAATAAAACACATGAAAATCTGTTCTATTTTGTATTTACCTACTCCTACTTTACGCTGATGTTGTGATTATCGATTATTATTTCTGAGTATGATAGTAATGTTAATTACAGATGGTAGCAGACAGTAATGTTAATTATGCACTTACACAGTGACATTTCAAATCTTTCTTTTGAAATACTTAGATAATGAAAAAGCTATTGTAATATTTCCTGAAGTGTGTTTCAAAATAATGGTGAGCGTTTTTGAATAATTCCTCCAGCTGCCTTGAAGACATGAAACACCTTGAGCATAACGAAAGATCAATGCTCAGACGGATGTGCCACGTTAACCCGTCGGCCAACATCAGCACAGAAGCCCTTCGCCGGAGTTTAGGTCTTACTGACCTTGATACTGTACTCAGGTTAAGGCGTTTGAGATGGTTTGGCCATGTCAAACGCAGTCCACATGCCATCAACACCATCCGGTGCCATCAGGTTGTGGGCACGAGAAAGAGGGGTCGGCCCAGGAAGACATGGGAGGAATTAGTGGCTAGCGATTTGTGAGCCTGGGGTTTGCAGGCAAAAGACGCACTTGATAGAAAACATTGGAAGCATGCGCTTCGTAATTTCCATGCACCGTCTGACACACCATAGGTGTCCCACAGACATTAACGGGATAAGTAAGTAAGCCAGATACCAACAAGGGATCTGCACATTGGCATCCTTCATATGGTAAAGCCACTGAAGCAGAGCGTGGTCAGAAACAGAGAGTGAAAGGGAATCCCAGCAGGTAGTAACAGAGGGTGAGGACTGCCCATTTGATGGCCAGACACTCCTTCTTAATTGTGCTGCACGTATGCACCGAGAGCTTGCAGCTGACAGCATAGGGCATCCCTCCCACTCCACGACCTGGGACCCCAGCCCTCTATGCAATGTATCAGTCTGTAAGACAAAAATGAGAGGAAAATCAGGTGAATGCATCAAAGGGTTCCAACACGCAGCTGACTTTACCTGGCAGAAAGCCCGTTTGCATGGCCCTGTCCACTGGACCAGATCTGGTGCCCCCTTTTTAGTGAGGTCAGTCAATGGGCTGGAGACATCTAAAAAATTAAGTACAGACCTATAATAGTTAGCCAACCCCAGGAACTGCCTCACTCCCTTGTTGATCTGGGTCTTGAGCAGGTCACAATTGCTGCTGTCTTCTTAATTTGGGGACACACCTGCCCATGACCCAAGAGGAAGCCCAGATACTGTACTTCTACCTGTCTAATTGTACACTTATTTGGATTTTCTATGAGTCTTGCCCATCTTAGGGATCTCAGGACGGCCTTCAGATGTTGTAAATGCCAGTACCATTACCGTAAATGAATATATCATCTAAATAGACAGCAGCATATGTGTCACGCCATGGAATTTTGTACCAGATGCTCTGTTCTGTACCTAATGCACAGAAATGGCTTTGAAAAGCGCACAATATTTTGCACCATTTTTGCTGGCTGATGCAGTAACTGTCAACGAATAATCACCTCAGTAGTACCCCTAAGGGATACATTTACCACTTTTATGGTGCTTTTCAATACCGTTTCTACACATTCTGTAGAAAATTCTGGTACAAAATTCACATAACGCGACACATATGTATTGAGACATTGTAACATTGCTGGAGCTTCAAATAACCTAAACGGAAGGGTGAACCAAATGGAGTGGAAAAGGCTATTTTTCTGGAGACTTTTTAGCCAAGAGAATTTGCCAATATCTCTTAATCAAATCCAGTTTTGAATAAAAGTGAGCTGCACTTAACTGATTGAGCAATTTATCAATGTGAGGCATTGGATATGCCTGAAATTTAGATACAGCATTGACTTTTCTAAAGTCCACACAAAAATGGACCAACCCATCAGACTTGGGCACCAAGACCACCAGGCTGCTCCAGTCACAGGGGTAATTGAGGAGTCCCACAATGTTGAGTATAGCCTTGAGTTTATCTTGAAACACATTTTTCTTATATTCATATGACCACTTGTGGACAGCTACTTGCAACCACTCCTGGAGGAGTCTCAATGTGGTGCCCTATGAGGTTAGTGTGACCAGAAAGAGGTGAGAACACATCAGAAAGTTCCTCCTGCAAAATGTGCTCTCTCGGATGGTGTAATGTGTTCTCCACAGGAGACCGGGGAGAATCGGGCCACACTTTTTGGACTTACCTCTGGTTCCACCTCCTCCCTTTTGGGAACCATCTCCAGAATTACAGTGACCAACTTGCAGTGTGACTGCAAAGGGTCCTTGCAACTTAGCAAGTAATTTAGAGCTCAACATGGGTGATAAAATGAGCACTTTATCTCCTGGTGCAAAATCCTGTAGCCGAGTACCCCATTACACATCCAGGATTGCCATTTGTGCTCCTGTAGCAAATTCTCCTGGGTAGGTGGTTCAGTGTGTGGAGTTTTGCTCTCAGGTGAAGAGCACACAGAGTTTCATTTTTACTCACAGAAGGTCCCTTTTCCCAGTTTTCTCTAATGATGTCCAGGACCTTTAGGACCTGTAGGATGCTACAAGACCTTTACTACATGCTACAAGAATAAAATTATTCCAATGGAGAGAATCCAATGGAGGCTTGCAGGACCTCTTGAACTACAAATAAGTGGTGTTCCAGCCATCTATCCCAATTTCTTGGTTTGTAGTGCATGAACTGATGAATCATGTTTTTAAGTGTCTGATTAAATAAGTTGACCAGCCCATCAGTTTGCAAATGGTACACGCTGGTACGAATTGATTTAGTCCCCAATAATTCATATAGTTTGCAAAGTGCACATGACATGAAGTGTGCATGACATGTTGTGCCTTGATCAGTCACGATCTCTTTTGAGATCCCTATGCTGGAGATAGCATAGAACAGTGCCTCCACAATACTGTATGCAGAAATATTGGCTAGAGGCGTAGCTTCTGGGTATTTGGTTGCATAATCTACTAGGACTAATACAAAACACTGCCCTCATGCATTCCTGTCTTATGCCCTGATGAGATCTATGTCAATTCTTTCAAAGGGGGTCTTGATCAATGAGAAAGGGTGCAGTGGTGCTTTTGGGGTGGCCAGCGGACTCACAAGCTGACATTTGTGGCATGCCATGCACTACTTGTGAATATTGCCAAGAATGCTCAGCCAATTGAAACAGACCATGAGATGGTTCAGTGTATTATCCTGTCCTAAATTCCCCTCCATGGGATTATGATAAGCCCTACGGCTCTTCAGGACCAACAAGCTTTAGTTTAAGTCTTTAGTTTTAGTATCCTTCATCACTTGATTTCACCTATCTTGAATAATGGAAAAATACAGGTAGGAAAGAGCAACATTAAGCTGGAGTTTTTGACCATCAGTTACTCTCACTTGATCAAAAGTGGGTCTCATTGCACGACTGCTCGAATGGGGAAATCCCAAAGGGAAATCATGACAGAGAGTGGAGGGGCAGAGCCCTCCCAACCCTCCATGTCCCTCTGATGCAGAGTGATGCAGGTGGTCCTGGGACTGTCTCCCCAGCCAATGCTGCACTGGAATTGCCCCAAGTCTCACTACAGCAGAACTCATCCACAAACAGGCTTTAGCAACACCTGAAATTTGTTCCCAGAATTAGTGGATGGGTGAGGCGAGGACCAACTACCACCTCTGCACTATGCTTTTCTACCCTGAATTTAATAGTGACGTGCACCATCAGATACTCATGAACATCCCCATGTACACACCTCACCTTCATCAATTGTGCATTTCCCAATGCCACACACTGACTCAGGCTTTGATGAACTGTGATCTGATTACACCCCATGTCCACCAAGGCCTGTGTCACCCCTTTGAATATTCACTGGCACACTTTATGTTCCTGCTTCAATGGGGAGGCTTGAGGCACATCAGGAATCTGGGTCAGGATTCTCACTGCCAGAAGGGAACGCTGATCCTGGAATGGCTTTCCCACCATGCCTGCATACCTGCCCTTGATCCTGGTGGGCACAGGTGTTTCTACCTTTTGCAGAGAGTAAATAATGACCTTAGAAAGGAAGGGGTAGTGGGCGAGGAATGGTCCAGGTACTCCAGCAGGTTGGCAACTGGGAGCTGTTGGGCCAGGAGCTGGGCTTCCTGTGTCAGTAACAGCAACAAGTGGACTGCTACTGTGTGGTCGGCCAAGTGCAGGCATTCGTAGCATGCTCAATGAAAGGACTGTCACGCAAACCTACCTTTGTGAGTGTAAGATGGTGCAGGACCACTGGGACTGCTGCTAGAATATTTGTGAGCTGGACCAGGCTCCAAAGAATCTGCCGGTCTTCTGCCTGTGCTTGGAGCAAAGCTTGGAAGCACTGCTCCTGCTCTTCTCACAGCTTGAGGAGGGTTTGATGTTGGCATTGGTGGATGCCTGTGAGTGTCTGGATGATCTCTGCAACAGGCAAGGACTCCATGATGGTGCTTATTCCTCACAATCCTGGGTTTCGGCACCAGTGTAACACTTGTGGTTTGTAGGGAAATGAGGAATCCGTGGCACAGGCTTGCAATAACTTGGGGTGAGATGTTATAATTCTAATATTATTTATGATAATGAGTGTTCAGCTATATTTAATGCTTCACACATGCGTGCGCACACACAGAACTGTCCTGGTTCTCTTTCTTTGATCACTGGCTTCTCTGTCTACTCACCACCCACAACCAATGCTCAATCACGTCCCAGCTGCCACATCCTCTGTAAATGTAAATAATAAATAAAGTGAGAAAATTGTTGAGGCCATGCAAAGCTTGCTTGAGTTACTTTAGCTGTATGTTTGGAGTAATTGTCTTGTTGAAACATCTGTCTTCTCCCCAGATTCAGTTGCTTGGCCAATTAGGTTAGCTGTAATATGTCCCAGTATATTGTCCATGAAGATGATTCATGTTTCCTTTGATGACATGTAATGTCCCAGTACTATTTGCAGAGAAGCATTCCCAGATCATGATGCTCCCACCTCCATACTTAATTCTGGTGTGGTTTCTACCTAAATTCTCTGGTCTGAGAGTGTGTTGTGAAATTTTATGTGGTGCACCTGTCTGGGGACAATTATTTGTGGATTCCTGAAATGTCCACCTGCATATGTTTGAACCAATTGTACTGAGAGGGATGTTTAATGTCTTTGTTATGGCTATGTAGTTTTTTTGTTTTGTTTTTGTATTCAAGTGTTGTTTAATAATGCTCTCCCTATGAACTTTAGGACGCCAATGTTAAACTTTGTTCAACTTTGACACCATGTTCTTCCAAACCAATGGCAACATCTTTTATAGCTACTGTACATCAGGTGAAATTTGCACAAGAACAGTTGTTTTTAGTATTTCACTCTAGAACATGATTTAGTTTTTATCCCCCACTGGCTGAAAGGCCCGAAGGGGGATTATGTCGTGGCGATGTCCGTCTGTCTGTTCATCCATCCTGGGAAGGGTACTCACTTTCTGAAATGAACTCCTCTCACAATTTTTGGAGGAATTTCACGAAATTTGACAGGATTCTTTGTTGTATGTCGGCAATACGCCTATTGCAATTTCGCTCAATTCAGTCCTATTTTACCAGAGTTATGGCCTTGTAGCATAGATATAGTTGCCAGTGGGGGATATTGTGCTCTCAGAGCACTCTTGTTTAAACGTACCTTTGTTTATCCTTATAAATGCCAACTTGTTTATTCATATTTAGAACAGTTTTTCAATCTTCAGTCTGCTTTATACTTAATGTGCATTTATATGTACACATTGCAAGTTTCAGTCTTTTCTTCCAGGGGTCTCTTTCAGATTAAAACTTGCCATAGCTAATCAAAACTATTAACACACACATTTCTTTTAAATATCATTTCCTCACCTTCTTTCTGGTCATGGCCATTCATCTTGACCTTCTGGTCAGAAGTTTTGAGAAGGCAACCTGAGATCTTCAGCATCTCACTCTGCCCCTCCTTCACAATACTTGGTGTTTTCATCTACTGGTATTAATATTACAGAAAATATAATACTGTTACTCTGTAAAGGAAAAAGGTTATCCTATTCAGTAAAACTTCATTCGAAAGAAACTCACAGCAAATTGGAGAAATAAACTCATAGCAACCCTTCTTGGTACATTTGGAGCTTATATATCTAGGTTCTATATATCTTGAATATTGTGTATCTCAAGATATATGTTTACAGTTGTCTTTTATCTATTGTGTTGTATGTTATGTTTTGTTGTGTCCAATATTAACAACTACTTGTACTCTTTTTCTACAAAGTGTACCTTGTAGACCTGTGTGGTTTATTACCTTTTATATGTTTATATTTTCAAAAAAAAATTTTCAAAGACATGATACAAACACAGGCGTAGACATATATATACAGTGAATATAAAAAGTATACACAGTCCTGTTATAGCAGTCTGGCAAATAGCAAGGTGATAAAAGATAAAGGTGGCAAAAGAGCTGACATGATTTATATTGGTTTCTGGTTTTACATCAAAAAACCCTGCAATTTTAACAGGGGTGTGTAGACTTGATGCAAACAGTGGACGTGGTCTGAGCAGAGCAAGCATGAAGAAGAGAATTAATACTGCAACAGGAAATGTGTATACCAGTGATTTTATTTATTGAAAATGAAAATTGGTTTTGTCTGACCATGTTAATGATATTAGTTATATAATATTTGTAATTACTACATTATGCATGAACATTTGACACATTGCTACATCCTCTATTTTATCCACTGCTTTTGTCATCAATATCTTTGAAACACCAAATGTTTACGCCTGTTTCTAGGATGAGATAGCACGTCTGTCTGTGCTTGAACCAGAAGTGGAGCACTTACATGAACAACTTCAGGAGCTAAGAGAGAAAGAGGAAACACAGGTGCTCTTTGATGCTGATATAGCTGCATTCCAGGACCACTACCAGAATGTTCTTGCAGACTTAAAGGCCAGAGAGAAACAGCTTGTATTAGGTGAGTAATGTTTGATGGATGGTGGGTGATGAATAGATGTACAACCCCAAAATAGAAAAAGTTTGGGACAGTATGGAAAATGCACATGAAAAATGAACGCAGTGATTTTTTTAACCATCCATCCATTATCCGTAACCACTTATCCTGTGCAGGGTCGTGGGCAAGCTGGAGCCTATCCCAGCTGACTATGGGCGAGAGGCGGGGTACACCCTGGACAGGTCGTCTGGTCATCACAGGGCCGACACAGAGACAACCAACCATTCACACACACACCTACGGTCAATTTAGAGCCACCAATTAGCCTAACCTGCATGTCTTTGGATTGTGGAGGAAACTGAAGCATCCAAAGGAAACCCACACGGACACAGGGAGAACATGCAAACTCCACACAGAAAGGCCCCCGTCGGCCACTGAGCTCGAAACCAGAACCTGCTTGCTGTGAGGTGACAGTGCTAACCACTACACCACCATGCTGCCTACATCACCAACCTCCTTGCTTTAATATGCTATTAAACTGTTTTTTTTTTTTTTTCTTTCTCCCCTCTATATGCGACCTCTGAAGGTGTGCGGTGATATCCAGCACCAAGACATTGGCAGCAGATCCTTCAAGTCCTGTAAGTTGCAAGGTAGGGCCTCCATGGATCAGACTTATTTGTCCAGCACATCCCATAGATGCTCGATTGGACTTAGCTCTGGGGAATTTGGAGGCCAAGTCAATACCTTGACCTCTGTCATGTTCCTCAAAGCATTCCTGAAATTTTTTTGCAGTGTAGCAGAGCATATTACCCTGCAAAAAAAGAGCCCATTGCCATTAGGAAATACCGCAGCCATGAAGGGGTGGACTTGGTCTGCAACAATGTTTCAGGAGGTGGTACATGTCAAAATAACATCCACATGAATGCCAGGACCCAAGGTTTCCCAGCAGAACACTGCCCAGAGCATCACACTGCTTCTTCTGGCTTGCATTCTTCCCATAGTGCACCCTGGTAGCATCTCTTCCCCATGTAAACGACGCACACACCTGACCATTCACATATCATCAAAGAAAATGTGATTTACCGGACTAGGCCACCTTCTTTCATTGCTCCATGGTCCAGTTCTGATGCTCACATGCCCATTGTAGGCGCTTTCAGCATGGGCGCACTGATCGGTCTGTGGCTACACAGCAAGGTGCGATGCACTGTGTTCTCTAACGCCTTTTTTTCATAGCCAGCATTAACTTTTTCAGTGATATGTGCAACAGTAACCTCTGTGGGACTAAACCAGATATGCTTTACACTCCACATGCATCAATGAGCTTTGGGCACCAGTGACTTTCACTGGTTCACTGGTTGTTGGACCACTTTAAATAGGTAATAACTACTGCATACCAGGAACACCCCACAAGACCTGCCGTTCTGGAGACATGACAGGACCTAATCGTCTAGCCATCCCAGTTTGGCTCGTCAAAGTTGAGCACTTCCCCATTTTTCCTGCTTTCATCACATCAACTTCGAGAACTGTCTGTTCACTTACTGCCCAACATGTCCTACCCTTTGACAAGTACCACTGTAATCAATGTTTTTCACATCAGTGATTTTAATGTTAAGGCTAACTGGTGTATATTGACTGTAATACAGTTATCTAAATAATATGACATGCTTTTTAAACCATGTGATGTAAACCCTAGCCAAGTCTCTTTTTTCAATTGTACCTGAGAGCTAGGATGCCTCTGATCGTCCACTCTTCCTGGAGACTCGCTTTTAGCTCTCGGTCTTTCAGCCATCACCACCACACTGCCTGTTGGGCTAAACCTGATACACACACAACAGCTGCAATGAGCATTTAAAGAAAGAAAGAAAATTGGTGAAAGAGAAGGCTTTCTAATGAGCACAAAAATTCTTGTAAAATCATGCAAGTGATAAACTTGGCCCATCACAACACACCATTACAGGGCTTATAATGGTTTCAATGAGGACCAAGATCTAAATACCAATATGACTAAAATATCTATTAGCAGTTAAAGGAGCATTAGTCATTCCCCAGGCACTCTATTCGTTTAATAGCAGTCATGTGATTTTCCCCTTTCTTAATACATATCCATACACAAGAATTACCAAGTCACGTGCCTGTTAAGCTAGTGGAGTGCTTTTTCTGCCTAGATATTGAATCAATGTCACGGAGCCTTTAAAATGTTCTTACTTTCTCTCTCTCACACACACACACACACACACACACACACACCTCTCAGACTCGCTGAAGCTGCTGGATGGCTGAGAGCTTTTGGCTCTGGATGCGCCAGTAATGAAGCCCTCCTGCACCAGCGTGCTGCGTCCTGAGGTGTCAATCATCACAGTAGGCCCCTCCTCTGTCCCGCTCCCTTCCTCAGCTGAAGCTTGAGTCTCTGCTCCCATCCACTCCTCCATACGCTCAGTCTTGATGCGCAGGCCTTCCACAACATGCATGGTCTCATCTCTGCTTCTCTCCATGTCAGGCCCTGCCTCAACGTACCACTGCCCCGCCCGGTTAATGCGCAGTATGGGTTCGTTCACGGCACCCACAGCTTCAGGCCCAAGCCCGCTGTGCTCTACGATCTGTGGGCTCATGGATTCCCCAGGTGGGCTGACCTCCCTGATTTCACTCACTTCCATGACCCCAGCAGCAACTCCATGTGTAGCCAGAACTCTGGAACCACCATGCCTGGGGCTGAGTGAGCGCGAACCACCCCTCTCAGCCTCAATGGTTCGTCCCGTGCCCCGACGACCACGCAGCTCCTCCTCCACGTCAGCCAGGCTGATCTTGAAGTGGATGCCCTCCAAAATTTGCGTACAGCGGTCAATGATGTGCTGCATCTGCAGGAAGCTAGCAGCTGTCAGGTAGCTGATGATGTCCGCCAGCTGCAAGCACAAGCGGCCCGTGTAGCAGAAGGAGAGGAGCTGCTCAAACACAGACGGGTTGCGGATCACTGACAGAGACACGGTGCTCATTTCACTCAGTGCCATGTGGTCCCGGAAATAGGGTGAACTGGCAGCCAGGACCACCTTGTGGGCACGGAAACTCTGGCCCTGCACGTTCACTACAATGTCGCATAGCCGGCCCTGCATGCGCAACTGGTTCAGGTGGGACAGGACAGAGTTGCTGAAGTCAGGGATGTCCAGCTGAATGCTTCCTGCTCGCTCCATGTGACCTGCACTTAAAAAAAAAAAAAAACACCTTTGAGATGGAAAATTATTAGTAGACACATTTCAGGTTGGACTGGAATCAGACTTGACACATTTTCTGATCCAAACAGGTCTAATATTGACTGGCACGACACCGATCATGGATGTGACAAGGGTTGCATCAATACCATTTTTTCCCAGACTGAGCACAAGCACACCTTCAATACCATCACGTGTGTGTGTTCATGCATTTTGGCTACTACACTTGTTCTTTCTTACATTAGTGTGTTGATTTTAACTTAGCTAGCTACATTAGTTTTATTTCCGTTTCCAGTTGAGAGCACGCTGTGCGCACTCTGGCTGCTGCTTCTCACTCAAGCTTTTTCTTTTTTGTGTAGTTTGATGTTTGAGTGTTCTGTCCGCCGGTTGTGGTGTGGCTCCGGACCCAGTTTTGGGCGTCGGTTCCCTCCAGGCCTTGGTCCGCCGTGGGTGATGCCTGTGCTCCTCGCTATGGACTGCAGTGAGCTTGTTGCTCTTTATACATCAGGGTTGTCCAGCACTCTGTGTGGTGGTGCTCCTGTGCTTCGTGTGGTGTTCTGAGTGATGTTGCCCAGTGGCTGTGCAGGTGGTTTGGGCCATACCAGAGCTCTGTACGGTGGTGCTTCTGTACTCACTTTGTGGATCTATGGTGCAGTGTTCCGAGCAATGTTGCCTAGCAGCATGGTGGGATTCATCTTTGTGCACCTTTTGGTGGGACTGTGGTAGCTACGCCATTGGACTCACATCCTGAGCCTCTTTTGGTGGACTATTTTTTTCCCCTCAATTTTAAAGCAACCTTGGGTGTGGGAAAGGCACTATATAAATTGAACTGATTATTATTATTATTATTTCACTTCAGAAAAGGGGGTGGCATGGTGGTGTAGTGGTTAGCGCTGTCGCCTCACAGCAAGAAGGTCCGGGTTTGTGGCCGGCGAGGGCCTTTCTGTGTGG
>JANZLB010000010.1:11711208-11723151 GCA_026167865.1 Notarius quadriscutis
TATATTGAGGAAAACGTGTTGCTTTTGGTAAATTGACGTTAGCAGGTGTGTTGTTATGCTGAAAGTGCATTTTTTTTTCAGAGACAGTATATTTTTCTTTCCGGTACGGCCAAATCTTTTAGTGGTACGCCGGACCGGTTTACTTTCACCCCGGTTTTATTACTCATAACTCACAACGTATCTTTCCCTGATTCATCATGCTCATATCGCGTGAAAACAAACAGCATCAGCTGTTTATACCGGCACCTGCATGCCCAGCATACGTGAACGGTCATGTGATATGTATTTTCCGGCATGTTAGTGTGGACGGGGATTATTCCTGATACAGATCATCTGGATGGTTTTATAGTGCTGTTTTAAAACTAAAAGTATTAATGTGGACGGAGCTGAACACAGAAACTTAGCAACTGATTATATGGTGTTGCATAGGGAAATTGTTATTTAATACAAGGCAAAAGTAAAAAAAAAATGTTACCTTGAAGGCTCTTAGGTCTCTATTTCAAACAATATTGAATATATTGATAATGACTGAGGTGAAGATGCAATTCTGTTGGTATAAAATCAATGTCAATTGGACATGCATTGATTTGCAGTGAACAGGGGTGGGTTTCCCAAAAGCCTCTTAATGCTAAGAGCATCTTAACTAGGAGAGAGAGTGTTCATTGTGCTGCTCGGTCTACCATTTAACGATTATCTTTGTGCTGCGATGCTTTTGGGAAACTCAGGCCAGATTTGAGATTTCAGCAGCTTCTTCTTCTTCTTTCAGTGGTCTCCACAGTGGATAATGTCCCTCCATCTCCTCCTGCCCTCTGTATCCTTTTCTGTCACACCAACCATCCTCATGTTCTCCTTCACCACATCCATAAATCTCATCTATGCTCTTCCTTGTTTCCGTCTACCTGGTAACTCCATTTCCAGCATTCTTTTCCCAATATACCCTGGATCTTTTCTCCGTACATGTCCAAACCATCTCAAGCTTACCTCTATCACTTTGTCTCCAAGTCGTCCTACATGTCCCGTCCCTCGAATGTTCTCATTTCTAATCCTGTCCAACTTTATTCCCAATGAAAATCTCAACATCTTCAACTCTACTACCTCCAGTTCAGCCTCCTGTCTTTTCGTCTCCAAACTATTTGCTCCTTTCACGTATCCCACAATCCACTGCACAGTTGGGAACTTCCAGTGGCCAGACCCAGGCTGATGATAATGCTACAAAAACCAATATTGGGCTATATAATCAGTTTCACTGTACAAATATTGAATGTTCAAATACTGTTACAGGTTTACATGGTCTCATAGATTTTTTCAAGATTCATGCTGCTCGAAATGTTTGCACATTTACAATTTGTCATCAGTTTCGATGTTCAAATATCGGATGCAAGCTGAAATGTGATGTTATTAGATTGCTTTTCTGTCTCTAGTTACTGGTTCTATGGTATTTTTCATCAGCTTTTAATCGGTCGTCCTTATATTATCGCCCATACAGCTCTTTCACTTTCACTTTCTGCATTGTTTACATGAAATACATGTTCCAACTACTCTGCACTATAACTCTGGCCAACAACATTAACAGTGTACATTTACACTGATGATAAATTGTAAATGTGCAATTATTTCGAGCAGTATTAATCTTGACAAAAATCTGTGAGACAATGTAAACCTGTAACAATATTTGAACATCTGATATTTGAACATCGAAATTGATTATATAGCCCAATATTGGTTTTTGTACCGTTATCAACAGCCTGGACGTGGCCACCGGAAGTTCCCAACCATGCAGTGGATTGTGGGATATGTGGAAAGGGTGAATACAACATCGCTGCTCTTACTCCTGTTGTCTACATGTTCCCTTTCACTCTTGCTGGTACCTTTCTGTCACAAATCACTCATGACTCTCTCCTCCATCCATTCCAACCTGCTTGCACTCTCTTTCACTTCATTTGAGATTTCAGCAGCGCTGTGGTATCAAGGAATTTAATGCATCCTACAGGCTTGTACTACTCGAGTCCGACTTGTGCCCTAATTTTAAGGACTCGAGCACTGGTGACTTGGACTTGGACTCATAAATTGAAGATGAGGACTCGGATTTTTTATTTATTTTTTGTAACATGCCATAATAATTCGGCATAAGATATTTATATCTACATTAATTTTTGTGCTAATTTCGTGCAAGAGTGTCACACCTGTGCGCCTTGGCGCATGCATCAGATAGACTCTCGGGCACGCTCTGGACAGTGCGTGTGCCAAGATTCTTGCGCACTGTAAATGACTCGCACCTGCACAGGATTAAGGCACAATCAGCGCCCTGATATAAAAACTGTGAAAATGCACTTACTTTGCGAAGTATTGAGTTGCATTGCTGACACGTTACCAAGCCTTATTTCTTTGTTTGGTTTCCTGATCCCTGATTTCCTGTTTCTTGTCTTTAATTCTGCCAAGTCTACGATAGCCTGTTTGTGCCTCGCTTGACTTATTGCCTGTTTCACTGTTTTACGATTTTGCCTGCCATTCTGGATTGTTTACCGTCTTCACTTGTATTAATAAACACACCTTCTGCACTTACATCCGTCTCCCAACCATCTCTGACAGAATACTTCACACTCCTTGACAAAGAGAAGCACACTCACCTGTTCATATGTCATGTTCAGGGAACAAACTAATGTTAATGGGGCTAAAACAGCCACCATCAAATGGTACGATTGGAGTGTTGGACTCGACTCGGATCAATAGTGGACTTGACTCGAATTTTTTTTTAATGACTTGGACTTGACTCAGATTTGAACACTGGGGACTCGAGACTGGACTCGAGGTTTAGTGACTCAACTACAACACTGTATCAAGCAATGCATGTCAGATAATACAAAAAAAAATGTTTCACTGGCTTCTATCTCTCCCTGGTATATTAGAAGAGAGAGAGAGAGAGAGAGAGAGAGAGAGAGAGGATTATGTGATGTGTTTGGCTTATGAAATATAAATGAGCCTCTTCCACTTGGCCTCTTGACCTTTGACTCCATTTTCTGACCTCTTTTCATCATTGTTACTTGCACTGCAGTTCCATCTTTGTCTCACCTCCATCCTGCTCATTTTCTTCCTGTAATACAATTTTTTCATGTTTTCTTTCCCACTCATCATTATTTCTCAGTTTCTCCATCTCTTCATTAATTTCATTCTCCCCCTTTCTGTCTTGTTCATTTGTACTGAACTGGCAGGAAGCTCTATGGAGGCATTGAACAAGACCTCTCACCCATGAGTGATGCATGATAGACAGACGTATACACACACATACACACATTTTTCCAACTGCCTATGTGATTTGCACTTGTATGGGTTTTAAGATGCAGCAGTATTCTTCAGGAATAGAAGGAAATGTTGCAGCAATTTTTGTCTCAATCCCATAGACATGTGCCAACTCCACACACTATAGTTTTTCTTCTATTCATCTTTAGTAACTGCTTTGTCCTGGTCAGAGTTATGATGAACTGCCTATCTTGGAAACACTATACATGAGGAATGAATACACCCATGGTATACCAGACCATGACAGGACACTATGTGTACACTATAATGTGCAGCTTTGGGACCAAAAGGTTGCTGGTTTGATTCCCTGGACCAGCAGGAATAACTGAAGCACCCTCAAGCAAGGCACCTAACCCCTAACTTGCTCCCCAGGCTGCTCTGGATATGCTGTATGTCATGCTGGATAAGAGCATCTGCTAAATGCCATTAATGTAATGTACAAACGTACATATGAAGAGTTTGGTTCCAAAATGTGATAAGCACAATAAAAAAAAAAAATCAAGTTCCCACCAAAAGACATTTGGCATTTGATCACTATTCAAAGTTCCACATTCAATTTTATGCAAAATGTGATATCTGCCATGTTTCTCTGTACTGTCTATTCCCTTTCTTTCCAAACTGCAACAAACACCGCTACTGATTTTCAGCAGAACCTGATATCTCCACTCAACCAATCACATCACACCATTCGGATATGTAAACAGTAATGGCAGCTTCTATTGATTGTCAACATCATGGAGAATCCCTGACTTTTAATGAGGTTTTGAATGAAATAAATTAATAACTTTGATGGAATCAAACATTTCTTATCTTAATGTTTTATTATTATTCCAGTAGAGAATGTGGTCCAGTGTTAATTTCCACTTTGAGTGCACCTGATTCCTCCTGGGATCGAGATCTGCTACTTATGAATTTAACTGTACAATGTGTCCAAACTTCAAAATTTATTGTTCAGAATAAAAAGTTTCCAAGTAAACATCTATTATTATAGATATAGGCCTATTAACATTCCTCAGAGCTTTGTATGTAAAATAGATTGGGGCTTGTAGCTGACAAGATGAATGTAATTTGGGAAAATTTGTGGTCCAGTATAAGACATGGTTCAAGTTTAGAGGCCGCCATATTTGTAGATCATCTTTCCTTCTTGTTTATAGTTCTATTTTGCACAGATTTCACAGAGAAAATTGTTTTTATTGATGTAATGGATTTATAGCATGCACAAGACGACAAGATGAATATAATGTGAGAAAATCTGTGGTTCAATATAAGAGATAGTCCAAGTTCAGAGGTTGTCATATGTGTAGATCAACTTTATTTCTTATTTCTAGTTATATTTCACACACTCAAAAAATTATTAATGTATTTAATTTATAGCATTTTTTTTTTTGGGGGGGGGGGATGTGTCATGGATATATTGCATTTTGAAAAAAAATCAGTTTTTTTTCATACAATTTCAAATATCAAAATCTGAATTTGCATTTTTAGTGTTATTACAATCTCATAGTATTATATTAAAGTTTCAAACAGAAAATAGTTGTTTTCATACTACCACAAATTTGTACATTAAGAAAATAAATGTTTTCTTAAGTTAACAAAAGTGGATTTATAATGCTTTGGAACCAAACTCTTCACATGTTCATCGCCAATCCACCTACCAGCATGTTTTTGTTTCGGAGGCTGTAGTAAACTGGAGAACCAGGAACATATGGGAAGAACATGTAAAACACGACACAGACAGTCATTTTAGGTCAGGATTGAATTAAGGACCCTGAAGCAGTGAGCTGGCAATGCTACCTGCTGCCCTACCAATACAACCCACAGCGTTATTGTCTACACTACTGAATTATTGATCCAGTGGTCACTCAGAAACAAGTTAACCTTCAATGAAATTCAACAGCACTTCATGCATTATGCCTTTTATTTGTCTATATATCTCAATAAAGATAGATATTGTGTATGTTTTTAAATACACAATATTTAAAATAATTCCCTTTGAAGTAATTTTGAACTTATTTCGATCAGTTACGGTGACAGCATAAATTAATGGAAATTTTGTTGGCATCAGAATGAGCAAATTGCAATTTCTTTGAATTCCATCCAAATTACAGTGAGTCATAAAATTTACTTCATCCAAACAATTGAAACACTTTATCCTAACAGCTTCTAGCTTACATATCAGGTAGTCTGATTTCTCAGAAATGTTCTTTTGCCAGAGGTCAAAAATGAATTTCTGTCTGCTTTGATTGTTTCCGTGTTCAGCACGGAATTAATTTCTGATGCCAAACTCCAGCATGGCACGGTGGTGTAGAGGTTGGTACTGTCACCTCACAGCAAGAAAGTTCTGGGTTTGAGCCCAGTGGCCGATGCAGGCCTTTCTGTATGGAGTTTGCATGTTCTCCCCATGTCTGTGTGGGTTTCCTCCGGGTGCTCTAGTTTCCCCCAAAGACATGCAGGTTAGGCTAACTGGTGGCTCTAAATTGACTGTAGGTGTGAATGTGAGAATGAATGGTTGTTTGTCTCTGTGTCATCTTTGTGATGACCTGGTGACTTGTCCAGGGTGTACCCCACCTCTTGCCCATAGTCAGCTGGGATAGGCTCCAGCTTGCCCACGACCCTGTAGAACAGGATAAGCGACTACAGATAACGGATGGATGTTCTCGTTCATGCTGTTGATTACCAAGCCATTATTTGTGTTTTCCATTTCCATGTATGACCTATGCCTGTTCATTGACATTGCTTCTTGGATTATACTATTTATGCCTGTTTGCACATTGCTTGAAACCTGGCTGTTTGTTGACTATGCCTCTGATCATTGTTTTGGATTTGTTTGCCTTCTCAAACTTTTATTAAAACACCATTCATCTGCACTTGCATCCTCTAGTTCTGTGCCTGATGTTTGTGACAGAATACTTTGGTGTAACATGGATGTAGCAGAGTGAGAGAACCTGCACAGTATGTTCATCAACCAGGGCCAGATCATGAATAAACAGCAATGACACCTCCAAGCCACGAGGAGAATCTCATACAGCTGGCCGACATGCTGTCGCATGTGCCTTGCTACTCGCAGACCCGTTCAGTCACCACTAGCTCGCAGATTGTGTGACTGGACAAATTCGCTGGTGAAGCTGTGCAGTGCCAGGGCTTCCTGCTACAGTGCTCTGTTCATTTCATTGTGCAAGAGGGAGCTTCAGATCAGGACAAGCTGGCTCAATTCATCAACCTGTTAACAGGCAAAGCTATCTGCTGGGTTACTGCTGTCTGAAAACAGAATCACAGGGCTTTGGTCATCTATGAACAGTTTGTGGCCATGTTCCACCACATGTTTGACCATGCACTTGAAGGGAAGAAGATCAACAAAGTCTGCTGAACATTTGGCAGGGATCATGACATGCCGCTGAATACAGACTTGCATTCTAGATGTTCTCTGTGGATAGTGGATGGAATGAACTTGCGCTAAGAGCCATCTTCCTCAATGCACACATCCTCATGAAGCTCTCCTGCTGTGATGATCAAGTCACCTTCAATATCCTCATTGATCTTGCCATTCACCTGGATCAGGTCATTCAACGCCGATCCAAAGTTTCAGATGCTGTTTGTACCACAGCTCTGCCTGCCAGCCCAGAGCCCATGCAGATCAGCTGCACCTGGCTAAGCATCACCGAAAGAGAGAAGTAACGATGTGAGGGCTGGTGTTTTTACTGTGGCAACGCTGAGTACCTCATCTCCAGCTGCCCACTTTGCCAAAAGACCCCAATCCAGAATGAAAGCAGAAATAGAGCCCCTGCGGCTTCTCATCCAGCTCTGGTGAGTCAGTTCCTATCTCTATCTCACAAATCCTTGATGCTCCCAATGCAGAAAGAATACTCAGGCTCCCTTTCTGCTCTTACAGCACTGATGGACTCTGGGGCTGCTGGACACTTCATTGAACATCACATGGCTGCATGACTTCAGATCCCACTACTCCTCCTGTCCAAGCCTCTGCACATCTGTGCCACTGATGGTGGACCCATCTGTGCTGGCACTGTCACGCTCTGCACTCCATCACTGGTGCTCCATGTCAGCACCCTACACAAGGAAACCACCAGCTTCCTGGTCACATGCACACCTGCTCATCCCATTGTAGTGCCCTACATAAAGCAGCACAAACCAATCATCTCCTGGGCCAAACAGTAAATCATGCAGTGGTCACTGCACTGCCTCGAACACTGCCTGCAATGCTCATACCTCTGCTTTGCCTCCACCACTGTGGAAAGTCCAGAAACCATGGAACAAATTCTCATCCCTCAGGAGTACCATGCCCTGAAGAAGGTATTCAACAAGAAAAAGGCCAGTGGTCTGCCCCCACATCAGCCATACGATTGCACCATCAATCTGCTACCTGGCATTTCTCTCCCATGCAGTCACATCTACCCTTATCCCTTTCAAAACAGCGGGCTATGGAGGAGTATATGCAGGAAGTGATCACCCAGGGTTACATTTGACCCTCCACTTCACCCACCTCAGAAAGCTTTTTGTTCGCCGAAAAGAAAGCTGGGGCTCTATGTCCATGCATAGACTATCAAGGGTGAAAACAGATATCTGTCAAGTACCCATATCTTCTGCCTCTCATGCCCTCATCCCTGGAACAGCTACACTCAGCCAAGGTCTTCTCAAAACTGGACCCCAGGAGCCCCTACAACCTTGTGTGCATCCATTCAGGGGATGAGTGGAAAACTGCCTTTAGCACTACCAGCGGTCACTATGAGTACATGGTCATGCCAAATGGGCTCTCTGATGCCCCCTCTGTTTTCCAGTCCCTGATTAATGATGTGCTCTGGGACATGCTGGGGAAATACATGAACGCTTACATCAGCAACATCCTGATCTACTCTCCCTCACTGGAGGAGCACATCCAATGCATCCTGTCATACCTGTTTGAGAATCAGCTGTATGTCAAGGCAGAGAAACATGAATTTCATGTCTCCACCATTTCCTTCCTGGGGTATATCATGAGCCCTGAGGGAGTCACTATGGACCCCTCCAAGGTCACCACTGTCTTGTCTTGGTCAATTCCACAGATTGTCAAAGACCTGCAATGCTTTCTCAGATTTGCCAACTTTTACTGATGCTTCATACAGGGCTTCAGTGGCATCACCATATCCCTGACATCCTTCTGCAAAAAAAGGGCCAAGAAACTGGCCTAGAACCCATCAGCTGAGGTGGCTTTCAAGGCCCTCAAGAGTGCATTCACTTCAGCGCTCATCCTTAGGCACCCAGACCCTGAACAGCCCTTCATGGTAGAGTTGGACACTTCAGACACAGAAGTTGGTGCCATACTGTCCGAGTGTTTGGGGGAAAAGCCAAAACTGCATCCAATGTCCTTCTTTTCAAGGAAGCTGTCTCCTACTGAATGAAATTGTGGTCTTGGCAACCGAGAACTCCTGGCTATCAAGCTGGTCCTGGAAGAATGGAGGCACTGGATAGAAGGTGCAAAGCACCCATTCACTGTATTTACTGACCATAAAAATCTGGAATATCTGCACACTGCTAAGAGGCTGAACCCAAGAAAAGCCCAGTGGGCTCTTTTGTTTACATGCTTCCATTTCACCTTGTCCTACCATCCTGGCTCCCACAATATCAAGGCCAACTCCCTGTCATGTCAACAGGGAGCCCATGAACCTGAACCCATGCTTGAATTCATTCTGCCTCCTTCATGCTTTGTCAGTTCCATGACCTGGGAATTCAACCAAGATCTGGCCCGCACATTGCCATACCACACTCCTCTGGGATGTCCCACCAGCTTCACGTATGTCCCACCATGCCTCAGAGCTTGTTTCATCATGTGGGTTCAATGCACTTACTAGCTACTAAAGACCAAGTATTGGTGGCCTCATATGCTCACTGACATTAATCGGTTTGTCTCCTCCTGCTCTGAATGTGCCAGAGGCAAAGTTCTCAGGTCAATGCCAGTTGGCAAATTTATCCCTTTACTTACCCTTCAGCATCCCTGGACTCACATTGCAGTGGACTTACTGATCAACCTCCCTGAATCTCAGGGGCAAATTACCATCCTGGATGTCTGTGACTGCTTCTCCTGCTTCTTATGCCTGGTGCCCCTGCCCAGTCTACCCACAGCCTTCAAAAGAGCTGAACTCCTGTTTAACCACAAATTCAGAAACATTGGACTTCCAGAGGACATAGTTAATGCCTGGGGTGTCCAGTTCACTTCTCAAGTCTGTAAGGCCTTCATGGATAAGCTGGGCATTGCTGTGAGCCTCACATCAGGCTATCATCTCCAAGCCAAGGGCCAAGTTTAGAAGGACAATCAAAAAATCAGCACAATCCTTCATATCTTCTGCTCAGACAATCAGGAAGATTGATCATGTCTCCTCCCATGGGCTGAATATGTACAGAACTCCCTGCAACACTCTGCTACCCAGATGACATCCTTCCAATGTGTGTCAGGCTTCCAGCTCACCTTGTTCCCCTGGAACAACACTGCAGAGACTTCCCAGCTGTTGATGAATGGTTTCAAAGTAAGCAGGTGTGGGAAGTTGTCCATCAACGTATTGACCAAGCCACTCAAAGACACAAGGAAAATGCTGATCAACATCGGGGTGAAACCCCTGAGTACCAACCTGGGGACAGAGTGTGGCTGGCAACAAAAGACCTTCAGATCTGGACTGAATCTGCTACATTGAACCTGACAAAATCCTAAAGAAAATCAACATTACCCCATCGCAGTTGCCTCTCACCCTCTTTCCATGTCTGTCATTTAAAACTGGTCCCTCTGAGACTACCTGCATCCCATACTTCAGCCAGTACTCCTCCAGAACCCCTCGAGATCAAGGGTCAACCAGCTTACACCATTCACACTTTCCCAACCCAAAAAACAACCCCAAAAAACTTAAGGACTCTACACTCAGACACATTTTGCAAAGTATTGTTCTGGTTCATGCTGTTCATTACCAAGCTGTTGCTTATGTTTGCAATTTCCATGTATGTCCTATGCCTTTTCATTGATATTTCCTTTTGGATTATCCTGTTTATGCCTATTTGCACATCAATTGTTAACTATGCCTCTGCTCATTATTTTGTCTGTCTTTTCAAACTTTTAATAAAACACCATTCATCTGCATTTGCATCCTCTTGTTCCATGCCTGGTGTCCCCTGAGAGGTGTGGGACTGAGCGATTTCCGGTTATGAGTGAACGTTGGCGCATTTGGCTGCCACTACTCCCCGGTCCCACATTTGTTTGATTGTTATTTTTAGCATTTTAAGTATTTTACTTTCACGGTATCTGTGTGTTTTATTTTTCCCAAACCTTCTCTGGGCGATGGGTTTCTTATCTCATGCTTCCTTGAATATCATCTGCAAATACTAGCTTAAACAGTAACGTTACCTGTTGAGCGGATTCCAGGACTACCTGTGTCAGATATTTCCAATGCCCTCGGAAACCTGTTTGCTCTTGACATCCTAAGATAAGCCATCTGCTACTGCTGAAATCAGGATATAGACTATGTACTGACTGGGAATTCATCTTATCTATCTGTCTGGACTTTAAAACGGGAGTTTACTGAACTGTTGGCCAAACTGATGGACGAGGCGACTACTAACTCTGACTACCCTGTATTACCTTGTGCGAGCCCTCTTAAGTGTGTCTGCCTTAACTGTTCTTTTGGGTAAGTCTCTTACTTGCTATGTGGATAAGTTTCTTGTTAGAATGAACTATTGCTCTCCCTAGGGCTGGCTATTTCTGTTGCCTGCCCTCTGGAGTGTCAAATGGTGTATCCTGTTGGCTAATGTGTTAAGATCAGGGCACAGGCGTCTGGCTTGCTGCTTTGTGTGTAGCCTACGTTTGCTTGCTTGGATGGTGCGTGCAACAGTGATTCTACTCTGTCTCCTTGTTTTGATCTAAGTCACCTACACTGGCTTTGCAGTGAGCCAAAACTTTCGCATCGGCTTTCCTGGGACTTCTCCATGGCGCTTAAATATTCTTCTGCCTATCACCACTATTTGGGGAATAAAACGTATAAATTCCCTGATACTCTGCTTGTGCACAAACATCTTGGGTTTCTGCATTGGCCTAAATATATACATAGGGGCTCTGGACGGGCATTTGCTCGCCACCAACATCCAAACAACGTTGATTTGTTTTGGAGCTAGAATTGTAACATCAAGCGGACTGTCGTTGAGAGGCGCTCTGTTGACTTTATGAACTTGTGTTCCATAAACTTTTTACAGAATTGCCCTTCCTCAAGAAATGTGCAGTTTGCTTTATTAAATGTGCGATCTCTTAATAAAAAAAGCACCTTACATTAATGACTTGATCACTGATGTTGGCATAGATCTACTATGTTTAACTGAAACTTGGCAAATACCAAATGATTTTCTGGCTTTAAATGAAGCTACTCCTGTAGGATATGAGTATATGGAGAAGCCACGTTTAACTGGGCGGGGGGCGGTCTTGCTGTGATCTATCGCTCCAGTTATAGGATTGTATCTATGCCCTTGCAGGATTTTTCATCATTTGAATGTCTTGCTCTGAAATTTACTGGTGGTCTACCTCTACTGCTTTTGCTCATTTACCGGCCTCCCAGAGTTTCCTCTGTTTTTATTAATGAATTGTCTGAGCTGCTTTCATCTGTCAGTGCTCTATGTCCATCT
>JANZLB010000010.1:11793947-11804159 GCA_026167865.1 Notarius quadriscutis
TCAAAGTTAAATGAAATGTAAAAAATATAATTTCACTATGCCAATGAATTAACTGGTGTGAATGCTAACATATTAATTTGGTGCAATGTAAATACATTAGTTTGGTTCAATTTCAATATATTAGTTTGGTTCCGAAACTGAAATGTAAAGAATTTAACTTGGATCAAGGTGAAGAATTAAGATTGGGTCAAGTGAAGTAATATGGTTTATGTCAAAATAAAATATTCAGGTTGTAACAATTGACTTTATTTAGATTCTGTGAAGTCAAATATTTTAGATGCAACAAATGGACATCAATTTTTTTTAATTTGAGCAAGGCTACACTTTTTACAGTGTGTATTTAAACTCATATATGTGGAGTAGTTTGCTCTTTCTAGGATAGCATGTGTCAAAATTTCATTCTGTAAGATTTTACTTGCCGTAGTGTTTATGAGGCATACAAGAAACTAACATTAGCCTACAGTACATACATACACTATAAGCCAAAACAATTGTGGAAACCTGATCATCTCACTCATATGTGATTTTTGAACATCTCATTCCAGATTTAGTCCCCCAATGCTATTAAATTAACCTCCACTCTTTTTGGAAGGCTTTCCACTAGATTTTGGAGTATGGCTGTGGACATTTGTCCATTTAGCTATAAGAGCATTAGTGAGGTCAGGCACTGATGGGCGAGGTGATTTGTGGCACATTCGATGTTCCAGTTCATCCCAAAGGTGTTCAGTGAGGTTGAGGTCAGAGGTCTGTGCAGGACATTTGAGTTCAACCCCAACCTTGGTAAACCATGTCTTCATGGACCTTGCATTATGCACAGGGGCACTGTCATATTGGAACATGTTTGGGCCTCTTAGTTCCAGTGAAGGGAAATTGTAGGAAAAGTTTATCCACAAACTTATGATGCATATGGTGCATTGACAAAGGCTTATTTATAAATTTATCAACCCCACATCAAAAAAAAAAAAGTTTGGATGATATGAAAATGCAAATAAAAAAAGAAAGCAGTGACTTCTAAATTTACTTTGACTTGTATTTCAAGTCAAAGTAAATTTAGAGGCCAAAAGGGAGGACCTAGTACTACCAGTGGCTGGACGTGGATGAGAAGGTGATTTTGGACCAAGCTTCTGGTGTCAGTGCTACCTGCCAGTATCCCTTTGTCAGGTCAAGGGTTGAGACAAAGTGGGCCCTCTCCAGGCAGTTGATCAGCTCATCCACTCTGGACAGAGCATAGATGTCAAAGTCTGAGGTTTTGTTGAGTTTCCTGAAATAGTTGCAGAGTCTCAGACTTCCATTGGGCTTGGTCACTGCCATGATGTGGCTTAGCCAAGGGCTGGTGGACTCTTCAATGATGCTGTCTCGCAGTATTCTAGCCACTTCTTAATTTTTAGCCCAGTGGCATGCCTCTGGGAGGCAACAACAGCACCCTCTGGCCACCACCCTGGGGGTGAGGGGTGATATGTTGGATCAGGTGGGTAGAAAAACATCCTCAAACTAATCCATCAGTTCTCCCAGCTCTTGTCACTACCTGTCAGTTTGGGGATGGTACACTGAGGTGCAGACCTGTTTTAGCTGCAGCAGTTGGCAGACATCCGCTAATCAACCTTGACATGAAAGGTGTACCCTGGTCTGTGAGAAGGTCATTTGGTAGGCCCACACACAAGGGCCAGAATGTCACCAGAGAACTGGCCAGCAGGACCAGTTCTCTGATGACATTCTTGGAGGATGCTTTTTGGAGGGGGACTGCCTCGGGGTAACAGTTGGCATAATCCACAATGACAAAGATGTATTCATGGCCCTTGGCAGATTTCAGCAGGGGGCCCACAAGATCCATGCCCACTTTCTCAAAGGGGATTCTGATGATGGGCAAGGGAATGAGTGGTTCTGGGGCAGGTTTCTTCAGGGCAGTGCACTTACATTAGGGGTAATGGTGGCAGAAGTTTTTCAACTCTGCATTCATCTGCAGCCAGAATTGATCCTGGATCTTCTCAAGGGTGTTCTGCACCACCAGGTGACTGCCCAAGGGGTGGGAATGGATGAGATGCATTGCTAGGTCCACTGTCAAGCAGGGTACAATGAGTAGTTTGGTGGGTTGGCCTTGATGCAGTATGTGGTGGTACAACAACCCCTGGTAGACAAGGAAGTAGAAGGCCAGAAGAGGCAGGCCTGGTTGTTGATCCCTGACCTTGATGAGTCATACCTGCCTCCAGCAGTGTTTTAGTCACTCATCCTACTTTTGTTCCCTCCCAAAGTTCCCTTCCTTTGTCATCTGCTGAAACACATGTAAGAGTGGGTAAGTGAAAGTGTTTGTCTCACTTTCAGTACCTCTGTTGGCTTGATTCTTGTGTTCACCAGCCAAGCACATGTAGAAGGGCAGCATGTGGCAGGTTCCAGACCTCTGGCACATCTATCAACATCTCGTCCTCCTCATGGCAGGCAGCAGTTTAAGGAAGCCAGGCCAGTCCCACCTGAGGAGGAGATATGAGGTCAAGAATCATGCCTGTAATCAGCATCCACTCACCTCTTTCATCGTAGACCCAGACATTGGCTGCGGCCACCTCGTGTGTCACCATGCACATAGGTGATGTTGACAGTGTCTCTGTGTCCCATAGCCTCAGACAGGATGGAGGGGCAGGCTAAGGTGATGGTACTGCTGGAGTTGAGTAAGGTAAGCACCGGACATCCCTCCACCTGCACAGGGACACTTGGATGCTGGGGGCTCAGGAGGCGTGTACCACACAGCCAGTAAGCCAAGGATTCTGGGCCAGGTTTGGCGATGGTATCTCAGGAGTGGTGGGCATGAGCTCTTCTCACAAGGGCATGGATGGGGCTGGTCATGCTTTGGAGCATTCTAACTTACCCAGATTGGGGGGGGGGGGGAATGAGGAGCACTGGAGGGAAGCTGAATGGCCCTGGAAGCAGCAGACGGTGTGATCTCCATTGTGGCGATGGCACATTCCAAGGCCTTGAACAACTCCAAGGGCAACCAAGGGGCCCTTGTCCCAGTGGGGATGCACAGGGCTGGAAGAAGAGCCTACACAAACCGCTCCACAGCAACCCACTCTGTGACCTGGGTGGCTCAGAATTGGTGTGGCTGTAGACCCATGTCAGCCTAAGACAACCAGTGGTAGTACTCTGCTGTAGTCTGGCAGACTGAAAACCTGCAAGAGTTGATAGTTTGCCCTTTTAGTTGTAGGTAATCATTTGCCAAGGCATAATATGCCAGCTAGGCCTCCTCAGTCAGCAGAGGAGCCAGAATCTGGGCCCACTCATCCTCTGGCCAGCTCTCCCTGATGGCCATCTGTTGAAGATGTAGATATAGGCCTTGACGTCATCAGGGTACAGTTTTGGCAGGAGATGAAGGGCCTCTTCATGTGGGTCTGGATAACTGTTAAAGAGTAGTCTTGCTCTGGCTCACTGGTGCAGCAGCCTGTGAGTGGTAGCCTGCATGCTCTGGGCTAGCTCCTGGGTCCCCTGCTGCTGCTGAAGGTTGGCCTCCAGAAGGTGCTGGAGAAGCAGCTCCATGGGGGGAGGGGGGTTTGCCATGGCTGTGCCCAAATTCTCCACCACTGTGGCAAGCTACAGTGGGTAAACACAGGCATAGACCCAGGAGTAGAGGAATTCAAGTGCTCTTTATATTGAGTGTTGAGGTTTGTTGTGGAATAAGAGAGAGAGAGAGAGAGAGATGATCAGTTGCAGCCAGCCAGGCTGCGGGTCACAGGCATATTTTTTATTCACAAGATTTTCTTGCATAATAAATCATCATTATTGACTGATCAATTCACAGCTAGAGAAATTTCACTAAAGATATCCATGTTCACTTCTGAATAGCAAATGGTAGGACCATGTCACCAATGCTGAGGTTCTTGATTTGTCTTCTGTGACAAACATTGAGGCTATGTTACAGCAAAAAAGATTACACTGGTATGGACATGTAGTTTGAATGGATACACTCTGCCTACCTAAACAGCTTCTCTTCAGTCAACTATCTACAGGAACCAGAAGTGTTGGTGCTCCAAAGAAGAGATTCAAGGATGTCCTCAAAAGGACCTTCAGAGATTGTGAGATTCGAAACTGGGCTACAGCTCAACTAAATAGACTGGTGTGGAGGAAAAATGGTGTGAAGACCTTAGAAAGCAATAGGCAGAAGGCTGAGGAAAAGAGACATTTCAGACAAAAGGCTGCTGAGACTCTCAAACTGGGACAGGCTCCTTGGGTAGACACCTGAATAAACTTCATTTGGACCACCTGTCAGGGTGCAGGCACTTACAAATGCAGGCACAGGGTGGCACAGGAGAAGCAAACTGTAGACAGAGCCAAAACAATAGATAGAAGGCTGAGGAAAAGAGACATTTCAGACAAATGTCTGTAGATAGATAGATAGATAGATAGATAGATAGATAGATAGATAGATAGATAGATAGATAGATAGATATCTTTGTAATTGTAACATGTACAATGAAATTAAATTAAACTGCAGACTTTAATCAGTGCAACATAAAAGGGGAAGTTATAAAATATGTACAAAAATGTAAAATAAAATAAACGCAGCCACACAATACAAAACATCCAGACACTTGCAGCATTCAGTGTGCTGACAGCTACTGGGAAGAAGCTGTTTCTCAGTCTGTTTGTCCTTGTTTTAAATGTTCTGTATCGTCTGCCTGATGGCAGCAGTTCAAACAGTGTATGACCTGGATGTGATGAGTCTTGCAGAATATGTTGAACTTTCCTGAGGTAGCAGGAACTGTGTAGTTCTTCCAATGGGGGGAGAGGGTAGCCTACTATTTTCTGGGCATCCTTTATGACCCCCTGGAGCACCTTCCTCTGTGCCATCGTGCAACTGGTGTACCACACACAGAGACAGTAAGTCAGAATGCTCTCAATGGCGCAGCAGTAGAAAGACACCAGCCGTTTGAGAGATATTGTTTTTCCTGAGGACCCTCAGGAAGAAAAGTCTCTGCTGGGCCTTCTTTACCAGTACCGTTGTCATGGCGCCCCAAGTCAGGTCCTCCAAAATGTGGACACCCAGGAAGCGGAAGTCAGAAACCCTCTCCATGCTGTCCTCATTGATGAATAAAGGCTGAATTATTGTTTTCTTCTTCTTCCTAAGGTCCACAATTAGCTCCTTGGTCTTTGTCGTGTTTAGGAGCAGGTTGTTGTCACTGCACCATGTCACCAGCTGCCCCATTTCATTTCTGTAGGCAGACTCATTCCCTCCAGAGATGAGCCCCACCACTGTGGTGTTGTCCGCAAATTTGACAAAGATGTTGCTGTGGTGCTCGGGCGTGCAGTCATTAGTGTAGAGAGTATAGAGCAGGGGGCTCAGCACACAGCCTTGTGGGCAGCCAGTGCTGAGGCTGATAGGCATGGAGATATGGGGGCCTACTCTAACCCTCTGAGTGCGGTCAGTTAGGAAGTCCTTTATCCAAAGGCAGGTGAGGTGTGGAACTCCCAAGACTGACAGTTTAGACACCAGTTCATGAGGAAGGATGGTGTTGAAAGCAGAGCTAAAGTCCACAAAGAGCAACCATGCGTAGTTCCCCTGTTGCTCCAGGTGGGTCAGTGCAGCATGGAGGGCTGTGACTACAGCCTCCTCAGTAGATCTATTAGCCCTGTATGCAAACCGGTGTGCGTCAAAGCTGGGATGGATAAATGACATGACTGCGGACCAGTTTCTTAAAGCACTTCATCACCACAGAGGTGAGTGCTACTGGCTGGTAGTCATTAAGGCTGGAGATGGTTGGTTTTTTGGGCAGGGGGACTATGGTGGAGGCCTTCAGGCAGGGTGGGACAATGGACTGGGACAGGGACTGGTTGTAGATCCTGGTGAGGATCCCAGCCAGCTGGCCCGCACAGTCCTCAGGACATGTCCAGAGACGCCATCAGGTCCAGCAGCCTTCCTTGGGTTGACTGCTCACGGTGTGCACCTCACCTCACCCTCCTCCACTGTGAGGGGGAAGTTGCCATGGGTCACTGTGTCTGGTGTGGCTGCCTCTGGTGGTTCCTCCTCAAAGTGGGCAAAGATGGTCAGCTCCTCTGCCAGTGAAGCATCCCCATCAGCCATTCCAACATTGGTCCTGTAATTAGTGAGGTGCTGGACTCCCTGCCACACCTGCCTGCTGTTGTTGCTGTCCAGATGGTCCTTGAGCCTCCTCCTATAGTCTGACTTGGCCTTCCGGATGCCTCTCTTCAGGTTGGCACGGGCTGCGCTGAAGAGAACCATATCACCAGTCCTGAAGGCAGTGTCCCTTTCCTTCAGCAGCCGCTGGACCTCCTTGGTCATCCGGGGCTTCTGATTGGGATGGACCCGGATGCATTTATCCACTGTGACAATGTCCGTGCAGGACTTGATGTAATACAGCACATGATCAGTGAACACCTCCAGGTCTACATGTTTGAAGATATCCCAGTTGGTTCTGCCAAAGCAGTCCTGCAGCTGCTTAGAGGCTTCATCAGGCCAAGTTTTAACAGTCTTAATGGTGGTGGATGCAGTTTTCTTGATAGGGGTGTATGTGGGGAGTAAAAGCAGAGACATATGGTCCGACTGGCCCAGGTGTGGCAATGGTCTACCCCGGTAGCCCAGCTTGATGTTAGTATAGGCCTTGTCCAAAGTGTTAGCTCCCCTAGTAGCACACTTAACATGCTGGTGGAACTTGGGGAGCACTGTTTTTAAGTCCACGTGGTTAAAGTCCCCCGCTATGATGCACACAGCCTCAGGATAAATGCTCTGCTGACTGCTAATGCTGCCATACAAATGTCCAAGAGCCAAGTTAGCATTAGCATCCAGTGGGATATAGACAGCAGTGATCATGACCACAGTAAACTCCCTGAGAAGGTAAACAAGTCACTGCTCCCCAGATTTGGAATATGTGACTGTCAAATACAGATTTGACAGTCACATATTCCAAATCTGGGGAGCAGTGACTGTCAACAGTCACTGTGTTAGTGCACCAGGTGTTGTTTAGGTACACACACAGCCCCCCTCCTCTGCTCTTACTGAAGTCACTGGTTCTGTCATAACGCTGTGCTGTGTAGCCCGCTAGCTGGATGGCAGAGTCTGGAATGGATGAACGAAGCCAGGTTTCTGTAATCAACAGGATGCAACTGTCCATGACAATGTTGTTTGTTGCAACCTGAAGCCTTAGTTCATCTAGTTTGTTTACGAAGGATCTGGCGTTGGTGAGGAATATGCTGGGAAGCAGTGGTTTGTGTGGCTGCCTCTGTAGCCTCGCTTCTGCTTCCTCTCCCTGCACCGCCTCCTACCTGCAGGGATGGTAATCCAAGGGGAGCTGAGGCTCCTTGCTATGTCCGCTGGAATGTCATGTGAGCGGAGAAACTCGGCTGTAACACCCCACTCGCTGCAAACTCCAATCTTCAGGAGATCATGTTGGCTATAAATGTTGTTTGCCCAACAGAATGTAACAAAACAAAAACCAACACGCACACAAAGAGCCATCCAAAGCATTGAAAAGGAAAGCACCGAGCCACTGCAACTATGTGCGCCGCCATCTTTCAATGTTGGGGCCCACGTAGTTACAGTAGGGGAATATAAGACAAATCAGGTCACAATTGCAAATATTTTTCAGTAATCTCAATGCAATCATCAGAGTTACTGTGCCCTCCACAATTATTGGCACCCCTTGGAAAGATTAGAAAAAAATCCACCTTTTAGTCAAGTAGCTTCATCTCACACTGAAAAAAGAGAAAAATCCAAACTTTAATTGAAATAAATTCATTCAGATAAATTATTCATGAAGAAATACTTATTTTCAAGAAAAACACGTGCCATTTTTATTGGCATGTCTGGAATTTATTGTGAGTACAATGTAACTGAAGCATGTTTCCCATTTAAATCATACAATTTTGCATTGATTGGAGTGTGTAGTAACTTTCAAACTGTAATCCAGGACTTCCTGATTAACTGGGGTATAAATATGAGGTGACACAGAGGCCATATTCCTTTAGTCCTCCATCACCATGGGAAAGATAAGAGAACACAAAAAACCAAATGAGGGAGAAGTGTATTACCCTTTATAAGTCAGGGAATGTTCATGAAAAAAGTAACAACTCACTTAAAACTAGACAGCCTTTCAATTTCATAAAATCGTTGGAATTTAGTTCCCTCTGAAATTTGGTCATTGTGATGCATGTTTATTTCTGCAATATCTCAAAAAAAAAAAAAAAACAGGCCATTCTGTAGCTTGGAAGTTATTTAATTTGAGGGGATTCCCTAGCAAATAATGTGCATGAAATCATTCACTTTGCGCAGTCAAGCAGACAGAGGAAGTCCATGTGCGCATGCGCAAGTTTACCTTCTTCTTTTGGGTTTTATGGCAGCTGGCATCCACTGTGTCACATTACTGCCATCTACAGGTTTACCTTGACCATGCACTGACAGTTACATCATTCTGTTGCTAAATGAACAGCTGATCACATCGAGGTGCTCGACGACCACCGATATTTATTTGTTTGGTCCTGTGTTTCCTTTCCTTCACAATGTCTTTTCTTCTCACTCTCTGTTACTGTAGTGTTTCACATTTCATTCGCACACTCACATCCTCCATTTTTATCTCCTGTTTCAAATTTGTATCCCACAATGCCTTGCGTGAACGGGGAAAACCCACCATGTGATGCATGACGTATCTTGAATTGGGTCATGGTGAAGCAGGAAAAAATAGTCGAGAATTTTGGATCATGTGACCCTAAATTCATTAATTGTTCAATTTAAAAAAACTCATAAAATTGGAAGTCTGTGATTCAAATTCAGTAGCTTTCAGTCCACTAAACAAAAATATTTGGGTGTCAGGGAACATTCCTTTTATGACCTAAACTTGAAAAATGCCCATTTATACTGTTAGGGCAATAATAAATTGGACACCAAATGGAATGGTTTCAAACTTGCCTGGAAGAGGACCCAAATTTATTTTGTCCCCCATGTACAGTGAGGAGGATTGTAAGAGAGGCAAATAAATAAATACATAAATGAATGAAAAAAAAAATCCCCAAGGATTACTGTTGGTGAATTACAAGGAAAAAAGTTAAATCTTGGTGTTTCCAAATCTCCAAAACCACTGTCCTATGCCACCTCCATGTCAAGAGATTATTTGGAAGGTATGCCTGGAAAAAAAAAAAAGGCTTTTCTCTCAGTTAACCACAAAATAAGCGCCTGAAGTATGCAAAACACTACAATTTTGACTGTAACTGTGTTCTATGGACTGATGAAAGAAAAAATGGAGCTTTTTAGCAATAAACACTCAATATGTGTTTTTGCATAGAAAGAAGGATGGCTATAATGAAAAGAACCCGATCCCAACTGTCAAATATAGTGGAAGTTCTGTGATGTTTGGGGCTGTTTTAACTCCAAAGGCCCTGAAAACCTTGGAAACTAAAACTGGGTCATCATTGGATCTTCCAGCAGGACAATGATCTGAAGTATATGTCCAAATCAACACAAAAATGGTTAACTGACCACAGAATCAAGCTTATGCCATTATCACCTCAGTCCCCTGACCTGAACCCCATTGAAAACCTGTGGGATGAACTGAAGAGGAGAATGCACAAGTGAGAGGGCCTAGGGCCCTTGGTGAGCTGGAGAGATTCTGTAAAGAGGAATGGTCTCAAATGCCCTGCTCTATATTCTCCAACCTTATAAAATGTGATAAGAGAAGAGTCAGTGCTGTTTTACCAGCAAAGGGAAGTTGTACAAAGTATTAAATGCAGGCGTGCCAATAATAGTGGCATGTGTTTTTGTTGAAAATAATTATTTCTTGATGAGGGATTTGGTTTTTTTTTTCTGAATAAATGTATTTCAGTTAAAGGTTTTTTTTTTTAGTGTGAGATGAAGCTACTTCACCAAAAGGTGGATTTTTTTAAACTAATCTTTACAAGGGGTACCAATAATCACAGAAGGCACTGTACCCTCAGAGGATGTCATCATATGTTTAGCAGGGTTGACAGAGCTGCACCTTTACTGTCAGCTCAAGTGAGTTTGAGTAATTCATATCCTATCTTCCTGCCACTGGTAATTATAAACTACCGTAGTAAGCATAACGTAGTCAACGCGTAGTGGTGGCATGGTCGCCTCACAGCAAGAAGGTTCCGGGTTCAAACCTGGCGAGGGCCTTTCTATGTGGATTTTGCATGTTCTCCCCGTGTCTGTGTGGGTTTCCTCCGGGTGCTCTGGTTTCCCCCACAATCCAAAGACATGCAGTT